>PQXL01000359.1:0-41833 GCA_004916875.1 Botrytis galanthina
TATATAAATTATTAATATAAAAAAATAAAAAGTAATAGAATTATAAAATAGTAATTTGTAAATATTATAAATAAATCAATGAGATATAACATCTCTAGTAAAGAAAAAGAGGAATAGATTTTATATAGCATATCACAAAATATATAAGAAGATGAATAAAAACTGACTGCCTTTTTTCTAAACTACACAAGGAAAACCTATAAATACTAGCTACAGAAAGAGGTCACGTGACCAATACCAAGTTTCGCTCACAATAATACATAGAGTATATAATCACTTGGTTTGCTTCTACGAATCTATAATCTTAGAGATAATTACATAAATATACCTCATTATATTTTTTCCAATATATAAAATCTCATATTAAATTTATACATATATACATTTTTCAGCTCATAAAATTATTAGAATAATAAATAAAAGAAAATGAATTAATTGTTTTTAGAAAACGTTTCGAATGAATTCTAATTTTCAATTCATCAGTATATCTATAATTAGATTTATCGTAGCGTAGAAATCAGGTATTAATTAATTAGTTATATAATTTACATATATGTTAATTCACTTATTTTCTTTTTAAAATAACTTTGAAATAATGTTTTATAATTTTTTTTACGGCGTTTTGTTTTATAGGATTTGATTTGCGAATTAGTTATATAGGTATATATATAATGTGATTTGTTTAATATTATATATTATATTATATTGACGTAGCTAATTAATATATAATATGATATATCTATCTATCATCAAATCACCTAATTCTAGTTAAAGGTTAATATTAGATCAGATTTATACTTATGGGTTACTTATTAATCATTATATAAACCGGTTGGGAATGAAAGGTATTTACTGAGTTTGTATGAAGTATTGAATATGGAGTATGGGATGAGATGGAAAGTTCCATATTCCTCTCAAAGTGCAGTACTGTGCAAACGACCGAGGCCGAGGCCAAGTTGGATGATCCATCTGTTGTAAGTATGGGATGTGAATCATGTGATGTTGGAGATGGAGTTTGGGAGGATGATCAGGAGATGAATGGAATTGGGATTGATACTGATGGGAACGCATGATTGTTATGTTAGAGAGAGAGAGAGCTAGTTACCTATCTACCTGCCTAGTTACCTATCTACCTATCTACTGATGGATGATAGTATGAATAGTATAAAGAGGAAGCAATTCGCCACGATTGTTCATCACACATAAAATCCTCTTGTGAAAATTATAAGATACATACAGTGTACATAGATGCTCGAGTAATTAGTAGGGACAGACACCACAATATAATATATAACATGCAATGGAATAATCAGAGTCAGTCCCAGTAAAGAATTTCAGCTTTTGGTTTTGGTTTTGAGATGTAAGATAAGATTATGTTTGTGTAACAAACAAACCATGTCATGCCATGTCTCGTGTGCTCTCTCTATGATAGCCCCTAGACTGCCAGCTTATACCACCTTGAGTGATTAATCAGTGCATACTCACAACCATTAATAATTCGATTAATAATATTATAATTAAAAGCTTTTATATTGAAATTGAAGATTGAAATTTATTAGTAAAATGAGAATAAGGATATCAAATATATTTCTACGTTATGTCTTTTTTGATAAAAAGTTAATTGGAAAATGATTTTTTGAAAATATTATTACGATATAAATAGTGATTTAATTATTGTTATTTATAAAATTTATATTCGAATTCTCAAATTTCTGATGTTCTGATTGGTTAATAGAATGAGGTGTCTGTCCTCTGTTGATAGTCTAGGGGGTATCAGATGGAGTACTTTTATTTATTTATTCACTTATTTCTTTCTTTATTTATTTATTTATTAATATTTCTACAGAGAGAGTACAATAGGTAGGTAGGTATTCACAATCATCCCTACCCGAGCCTAATTACTCAATCCCCTCCCATCATATATATCATCCTCGGTTCTACGATACATCGCCAGAATCGGTAAATCTTTCTCTGCTCCAATGCTCCTCCCTCTTTTTCCTCTTCCCGAACTTCACAAACTACCATCTATCTGCCATCTGCCGATCCATCACTTTCTTTCAAAGAAATTGTTTCATTAGGTCCCGTTGGAAGTGGAGATCCTATGTCGTTTTGGGATCGTGGTTCATGGGGGGTGAAATTCTCGAACAGGGAAATACGAGATGAAACGAGCTATTGTTTGTGATTTTTGTGGATCCTTGTAGGGATGGGATGGGATTGGATGGGATTGGATGAAGATACTAGGTAGGTAGGTAGGTGGTCTTGGATGGGTTTTGTGAAGAGGAGATTCATCTCATGTTTTGCCTGCCTGTCTATGTATCGTACAAACAATGTAGATAGTACGTACAGAGGTAATGAATGATATTGAATGATATGATAGTAGGTAGGTAGACGAAATATCGTATAATACGAAAACCAACAAAAGCATTCTACCCTTCCCATTCTATTATTCTAATCTATTCTATCCATCTCCAAATCTCCCACACGAAATATTCCCAAGGCTGAATAAATAAACGCAACCTATTTTCAGAACACGCCCTTGTTCTTCGCCCCTCGTGTAACGTGTTCGTTCGTACCTGTAAATTATTTATACCTCATTGTGCATATGCATGTATGCATGCAGAGGAGAAGAAATCGACGCCTTTGCATAGGTATGACGTAAGCTCCTCCATTCACAACTTCACAAGGCTTGAACTTTGCACACATTTGGAAAAAGGGGCACACGGGATTTAAACTTTTCACGTGCCAAGAAGTATCCCCTTACGTGGATGTGTTCTAGAGTGGCCCGACCCGCAGGGAGAGGACGGATGCATGCGTAATTAATTACTCAGCCCCTCTTTCGTGTGTGAAGTTTGTAGAAACTGGTTTTTTGGGGAGGGAGGGGATGATGAACGGTTTGTGTATTGTAATTTGTGTCTGTCTAGATTGTATGTAGTAAGTTAGTAGCTGACTAGTTCATGTCATGTCATATAGGTAGTACAAAGTACGGTACGGGAGTGTCTAAACGGAGTGGAGAATTGGGGATATGGATGGTAACTAATTCCAAGGTTCCCCAAATGAGACTTGACAGACAGACAAACAGACAGACAGACTAACAGATTAACAGACTAACAGATTAACAAACTAACAAACTAACAAACTAACAGACTAGTAGACTAACAGACTAACAGACTAACAGACTAACAAACTAACAGATTAACAGACTTTATAAAGAGAGAAGCCAAGGAAAAAAAAGAGAGATGGATGATTCACGAGTGAGTGTCATATTTGACATATTCATCCATGGCGTAAGAATCCTTGGAAATACCCAAGTAGGTAGGTTGCAGATGGTGAATATATACTCTAGAAGGAGGGTGGCGTTTTTAGAGGCTCGTGGCGTTTTAAGGTACGCCTATCATTGATGGGTTATCGTGTATTATATGTATATCGTCTGTACCTTTTCTTTTGATGGTGTGCAGATTCTGTAACGACTTTGTAACACGATATCAGGGGAAGAATGCTTGGAAGAGGTTATTTGGTTTTTGGTGATAGATGGTGGAGAGGGAGTAGAGTAGAGATGAGAGAGGGAGTAGAGTAGAGATGAGAGGGGGAGTAGAGTAGAGATGAGAGGGGGAGTAGAGTAGAGATGGGAGAGGAAGTAGAGTAGAGATGGGAGAGGGAGGGTAAAGGAGAGGAGGTAGAGAGAGAGGAGAGTAGAGAGCATCTAAGTAGATAAAGAGTAGATAGTATAGACTATAGACTATAGACTATAGACTATAGACTATAGACTATAGACTATAGACTATAGACTACATACTACATACTACATACTACATACTACATACTACATACTACATACTACATACTACATACTACATACTACATACTACATACTAATCTCACCTATATCATATTATCATCTTTTGACCCCCAACCTAACCTCCAATCTCAATTCCTATTCGATTCCTATGGATTAAAGAAAGCCTTTCAATACACAACCACTACCTTTTTTACTTTATATCCTACACTCAATGAACATTCGATAGAAGCAGGGGAATTATATCCATCTCCACATTGATCCATCTCCCCCGGGGCTTAATTACGGTATGCTAAGCTCATAACTTATAAGTTCATAAGCTGACTTTTCTAGTAATCATTGACCTTGCCATTGACCATTGACCTTGACCATTGACCATTACCTAGTAATCATTGACCCAATGACCCTCTACTAGCTAATCTCTCAGGGGTTCAAAGCAAGCATTACTGCACATTTCTTTTTTTAAATCCATCCTTAAACCTCCGAATTACATCTTTTTCATCCAAACACTTACATTTGGTCTGTTGTCAGACTCTTTCTTTCTCTGCCACCAAAGCTTCCATTCATTCCATCTTTAATACGGAAGTCTTCATCCAACCATCCATTCATTCATTCATTTCATCGGAATCTGGAATCGGAATAAAAAAGAAGAAGAGATCCAGTTTTATTTTCAAACACTCCCTCCTTCTCCTTTACCATCCATCCATCCATCCATCCATTAATATACAACCTTACATGACTCTCACCCATTGACTAAGATCTTCTCCAATTCTTTTTCAAGCTCCAGCATTTCATCGCAGAGTCAAGAACGGGGTTAACTTACGAACCCATTCACATATCGAGCCATATACTACATATTAACCAGGGATTTCGAGGATACGAAGCAAATCTGATTCACTTTGTCAAGTCCGTTCACTCGTTCATACCATCCAGACGCATAAACGAATCTGGACCTAAGGTTTCCTTTACAAACACCCTCTACCCACAATTTTTGATACCCACCGCGGCATCCATACCTACACTCACTCTTTTCTCCAATCATTCTAGACTCCTATTCTGAGTCGACCCAACCTTCCAAGCCCTAAGGAATTTCCACAAAACCGACATCATGGCCGATGATTTTGGGGGTCATGACCCATTAACTTCCTCAACTCTTCCTCACGACAATCCCAATCCAACTGTTATTCATCCCAATCCTGAGAAGATTACTCCTAGTAGACAGAGCACGATGAGGTCTAAGGGTGGATTTGAAGTACATGCTAGTGGAGCGACCACTCCAAGTAGTTTCAAGAGACAAAGCAGACATGATTTAAATTTGGACGATTATTTTGTATGTTTATATCCTCTCTTTGCTTCCAGTCAGATCTTCTACCTTTCATCTGATTCACCCACAACTCAAACCTCCATAAACCTCTCAATATGACTAACAACCTCCTCACCAATAGGTCGGTCCAAGAAACCTCGATGCTCATTCCAAACTTCCATACTTTATGCGCCTTCATGGATCCGTTATTCCTCGAATGATAGTACCTCTTTTCTGGATCGCATGTTGGTCTACTTTAATTACATGTATTTCGAAATTTTCGGGTACAGAATTGGCTGTTAACACCTTACTTTTGACGGTCCTTGGTTTTGTTATTTCTTTGGCATTAAGTTTTAAGAGTACCACTGCTTATGAACGGTTGGTTCCCCTCTTTCATTTCTTCCCCTTTCTGCATGGGCAGTTTGCATCAAAAGAATTCGAGCGCAGCGAGCTAAAGGGGGTTTGGGGGCTTGCCCCCATGTATTATCCCATTTTACCAGTCAATGTCAGACATTGAATAGTAAAAGTTTCTTTGGACTGACGCTCCGCTGGCTCTCCGAGGGCCATTGCCATGGAGGCAGACCAAATTATTCAAAACATTTTTAATAGAGCCTCAACTAACATAAAAAATAGTTATTCCGATGGACGTAAAGCATGGGCATCTCTCTCGGTCCAATCCCGCAACTTAGCTCGATTCATCTGGGTCAACATCCAAGAACGTGAAGGTGACATGGGAAAAGAGGATCTCCTCGCAAAAGTAACTGGTATCAATCTCGTTCTTACCTTTGCTGTTGCTCTCAAACATAAACTTCGTTTCGAACCATATGCCCATTATGCCGACATCTCCGCTTTGACCCATCATCTCAATACTTATGCTCAATCGGCCACTACCCCCGAAGTCCTCATCGAGAAAAAGAGAACACCATGGAAGCGCACTGGTGAATATCTCGGCCTTAGTTTCGCTGCTAGTAACCCCCGAAAAGCCATCAAGAGATCCAGCAAGCCTGTTGGAAATCTTCCAAATGAAGTCCTCACCTACTTAAACTCCTATATCGAAGGAACCCTTCGCAACGGCACTCTCGATTCTCCCGTCGTCTTGGGTCAAATTCTCGGCTGCATCAACGCTCTCACCGATTGTTCCGCCGCCGCTGAACGTGTTCTCCAAACTCCCCTCCCCATCGGCTACAACATCCTCATTTCCCAAATCGTCTACCTCTACGTCTATCTTCTCCCCTTCCAACTTTATGCTTCTCTCCAATGGATTACCATCCCAGGAACCATCGCCGCCGCATACATTATCGTCGGTCTCATGGCCATCGGAAATGAACTCGAAAATCCTTTTGGAAACGATGTCAATGATCTTCCTCTCGATCACTACTGCGCCGAGCTCGCCCGTGATTTTGATATCCTCACATCCGTCAAAGCACCTTCCTGGGATGAAATCGTCTACGGAAGAAAAGAACGCGTGACAGCAGATACCGAGGAAGAATTGATGCGCGAAAACAAAGTTCTCTGGCCACTCAGCAACTCTGGTGTTAGAATGTGGAGAAACAGAGATGAGAAGGAAATCCGCGATGCCTTGGCTGCGAAGGTCGTTGTGGCTGATAGGAAGAGTCGAGACGCGTTTACGAGTGCTGGTGAGGGAAGAGCGAGTACAGCGAGAGCTAGGAGTGGGAAGAGTGATTTGAGTGCCGATAGTGCGGATAGTGCTGCTTAGTTGGAGGAAGGATATGAGTGAGTGAGAGCGAACATGGTGGATTGTACAGATATTCGAAATAGAAAAGCGTGGATGGGACGGGATGGGATGGGATAAATTGTTAGTGAAGAAAAGCAAATCAATGCAGTTTGGATGAGCGGACCGGACCGGAGCAGAGCATATCACGTCCTTTATTTATCTTATGACAATCAAAAGTCCATGATTGGTACGTATGCGCGAAAGGCAGAAAATGGGTTGTATGTATGTATGTATGTTTGTATGTAGTATTTATCGGCGTTTTTGGGAGGAGAATAGTGGAGTTGTTTGGATATGTGTAGTTTATTATATTTTACATTCATTTTACATTCATTTTACATTTAGTGACTTTCTATTCATTGACTTTCTATTCATTGAGAGAATATTCAATTCATTGATAGAGACGGTAGAAGATTTTGAGACATCTTGATTTAACTCGAATATTAGGGCTTTGGTATTATATTGTATTGTATTATATTATAAGATTATAATTAATTATATACACCTGCGATGTATCGTCATTATACTGATTGACCCATTGAGTTATTAGCTTTCTGGATCGATGTTGATGTTGATATTGATGTTGATGTTGATTGCAACTCTCGATTATCTATATAGCATAGCATAGCATAGCATAGCATAGCATAGCATAGCATAGCATAGCATAGCATAGCATAGCATAGCATAGCATAGCATAGCATAGCATAGATAGCATAGCATACAGTACTCTCATCTAAAGTCACTTGATCAGCGCTTGTAAACCTGAGATTCATTCACACAGAATTTCACCCGAGTCTATTTAAACCCTGTTCAGCATTTGTTGTAAAAGTATCGATTTCATATATTCTAACCTATCCATCCCAATGCTTAGATACACACAGCCCCGGAACTCCTAAACCGTATACTCTTCGACCTTCTCGTCAATCAAAGCTCAATCATCAGCGCCGCCATCGTCACCTCTTCCCGTCAATCCCCCCACCAACCCTAACATTCTCCTTCCCAAGAGATCATCCTCACTAGCCAAACTGACCATACTCTTCTGTCTCTTGAGTCCTCCTCTTAATCTCGTTCTTCCTCTCTCCCCACTCCCAATTTCTTCTCTCAGAAGCTTTTCCTTTCTCCTCCTATCACCATTCCCATTCACATCCCCTGGCCCTTTACCCTTTCCACTGATGCTCATCCTCATTTCCAGTCCCATGTCTTCATCCCCTGAGCTTTCTGTTCTAGTCCTCCTGTGATGTCTCTCTTTCCCACTTGCTTTCGCGAGTTCTCTCTGTTCCGATTCGTTGAAAATTTCTTGCATCCACTTTCCACACTGGAAAATGTATTTCCAACCTTCGGGAAATATTCCGACAAATTGTAAGAACCCGTGACTGATACCCGGAATCAACATAACTTCTGCGGCATCTTCTCCTTGACAGCGTCTTAATCTCCCGGCAAAAATAACCGTATCGTCTACTAATGGATCTCGTTCACCAGTGATAAAGTAAGTTTTCGGGAATTGAGCAAGTAATGAATCAGGTGCTAATATCGGAGATAGAAGATAGTCGGTTGAAAAATCAGGACGATTGTGAGGACCTATGTAGAGAATGATCATGGCACGCATCATTTCGGGAGTAAGGATACGATCGTTAAAGTACGATATCATTGATGACATGGCAAGACGAGTGCGTAGAGGTGCTGGATGGTGAGATGTTGAAGGAGTCAATGGTTCAATATTCGCCGGAGTTCTCGTTAGAGATGGGGAGAGGATTGTAGGAGCAGCCGTACTATATTGAGGAGAGGGTAGTGAAATTTTAGATGGTTTTCCAGGGGAAGGTTCTGTGGTTTCTTCTCTGCTAGCGGGTGGTGAGAGCAATTTCGGTGGACTCTCATCCTCATCTTCACTTTGATGAGGTGTTCCTGCTGCCAAAGTATATTGCATACTCTTTCTTTGGATGATCCCCTTATTTGTCTTCCTATATTTCTTCTCTTTAATCAAACTCATTTGTTCATCACTCATCCAATTTCCAATGTTCATATCCAGCCCGGGATAAATGAGAACTAAGCCATCTGGAATCGGAAGTCTTCCTTGTCCCATAAATTGTCGAGCATCTGTTTTACCAGATTCAATAATCATCAACGTGGTGCTAGCAGCTAGATTTCCACCGGCGCTATCTCCCGTAATGACAACCTTTGGCACTACATCTCCGGATAATCCTACACAGCGTCCTCGACTGGCAATTATTGTACTGTAGACATCGTAACATTCGTTCAGTGCGTAAGGATATGGAAACTCTGGAGCTTTCTTATAATCCAAACTCAACACTGGCAATCCAGTCTTCCCTGCCCATGCAAATAACTTGTCGTCATTCGTTCTTGGATCCATTGCCACAAATCCTCCGCCCGGGATATCCAAAACAACCTTTGTATGATTTTTTAAAGCCGATAGTGGTCCATCAAAGAATAGCCACCCATTAACTGGTTCTTTGTAATCACTACTCGATGGTCTCGGTATTCGAATCGCCCTAGGTGGATATCTCATGAACCTTGGTCGTAATAGATTCGACAAAAATCCCAGGTATGGAGTTGTTCCTTTATTCCAGCTAACTCTTAAATGGTCCACGGTCAACATCCCTCTGACTTTTCTTACTTTTTCATCGGCTTGCTCGGCAGCAATCAGATAATAAAATGTGAATACGACACCAGCCAAATCACGTATCCACTTCCGCCTTATACGCATGGCACTCCAAAAGCCCGCATCCAAAGCCGTGGTAACCCATGTTGCTCGAAAGTATGATCTCGTATATAGGTTTGCCAAGGGCTCCGGACATTCAAGTCCAACGAGCTTTCCCAAGTTTCGTGCGATGTAAAGGTAGAGGAGGGTTATGACAAGAGTTTGCCATGGTGTGAGATATTTTTCGAGTAGACGGGATAGCTTTCTTAGTTTTGGTGGACCATCTCTGTTCCCTCTGTAAATTATGATGTTTAGTTAATGGTATGATATAGGGTGGCGCAGGAATGTTACTTGAAAAGGTAGAACGACCAGAAAGAAACCACAGCCAAAACTTGTATCTTGCGAAACTTTACAGAAGGTCGTCCTAGAACATGATCTACCAACTTCGTCAGTAATTGAATAAGGTATGCAGCTGGGTGTATAGCATACCTATCATCTTGATTAGAGTTATATGTTGTTGTACAAAAGAGAAGATGCCGAGTAAGAACAAAGAATTGTTAATAACATGTGCGCGCTCCAAAAAAGTATTCGTCTTCCGGAGCTCAAAGGAGAATAGGAATAGGAAATTACAGGCGCAAGATCGATTAGTGTGGGAAATGCATGTATGTGAATTAAAAGTAGTTTTGGGGTGAAATTGTTTCACTTGTTTGACATGAAGATAGACACAGAGAGCGGGAGAAGGTTGTATTGATGGACGAGGAGAATACACTTCAAACCAACATCATAGCTTAGGTATAGCTAGCTTGTGAAAGATTGAACAGAAGCATATGATCAACTCAAGCAGAAACGAGACCGAGGCTGATATGATCCCCAGTCCAATGTCTTCAAAGTATAACGACGAACAACGAATCGAAAGTCTGGGAATGTTTGATGTTAGAACGAAATCGTGGGGATTCTGTGGAGAACATCATTGATTGCTGTGTTTGTGTTTGGAGTGAAGTTTGGCATGTGATTATGTTGGTTGACTCAGCTTGAAGGCGCGTGCATCAGGTGCTGAAGATCAATTAGTAGTGCATTGGCACTAGCGGCCGCTCGATTTGCTAATTCAATATCTACGAAGTAATGGAAGCTTGTAGGTACCTTACTCGAGCATCCGTACTATCATTACTTTATGTTCGACTTCAAGCATTGCTCGATTTGCACTTGCACACAGTTATTTCGTATGGAAACACAAGCATCAGATTTTGTTTTCAATCATTACGACTATATCCTTACAACTTCACGGTAACCCAATTCAGCTTCCACTTCAATCTCGACGAGAAATTCGTCCCCAATTACCCCTGATACCACCAATGTATTTGATGGTCTGATTCCCACGCACTTGAAAGCCCAACCATGTGCGAGACTGACCGCTTCGACGTCCTCCTCTTTTTGCAAGAATATGCTAGTTCGCACAATATCGGACAAGTCTCCGCCCAGAGCTTTTATGGCACGCGCAACAATATCTAGGATTGCCACGGTCTGGCTACGTGCACTTTTTCCACCTAGCGCTGGAATACTTGAGACTGGTGAATTTGCTGTGGTCCCTGATACGCGAATGGTTTTGCCTGTTCTGACCGCTCGACAATAACTCTGTGAAAAGGAGATTAGCGATCTTTTTAATGCATACGGAATAAAAACCTACTGCAATGGGCTCCCAGTGGCTGCCTGAAGAATATTCAATGCGAGCTCCACCAGTAATAGCTTTGGCGATCTTAACATCATGATCTGTCTCTTCAAGATGATCGCTAAGATCACCTTTTGCCGTGAGAAATGGTGGTCGTCGATATTCATCACCGCAGTCTCCTGGTATATCCGAAAGGCCCTCCTGTGCTTTTGCTATCAAAGCCCTGTCTTCTGCATCTAATGCGAAATTAAAAGCCTCAAGATTGCTCACTGTATACTTATCTGAAGTATTTGATAGCCTAGATCCGACAATCACAGCACTTACAGCAGGCAGGTCTAGAACGTGTCGTGTTGCAATGGCAGAAATACCAACACCGTGTTTTTTGGCAACGATGGAAAGTGCTTGAAGCACAACTTGATATGCCGACCACCCTCCAGCCGCTTTAATAAATCGTAGATATTTTCTCAGACTCCAGTTCAATTTCGTTTCATCCTTTGGTTCTTCAACCCCAAGCCACTTTTCACTAAGATACCCCCCGAGAAGTGTTCCATATGCCAAGATACCAACATCATGTTCAGTACAAACTGATGCAAGTCGACCGCGAACATGACGACGATCAATAACGGAACATGATACCTGATTGGTTGCAATCTTGAATCCCGTATTGATCAAAAGTTCGAGATGTGCGGCATCTGTGTTTGTCATTCCAATCATTCCAATTTTTCCTTGCTTTTGTAAAGTTCGCAAGTGCTCAAGATTTCGAATGTAACTATCATCCGTATAGTCCCACGCATGATCTAAACTGAATTAGTTTTCTTCAAAGGAGTTCTTTGAATTTCTTACATTGCATCAATTCAATTTTTTCTTGTTTCATCCTCTCCAATGCAAGATCCACAGCTTTTTCCGCATTCTTGAAACTGGTAACTCCGTTTTCTGGTGGACACCATTTTGTGAAAGCTATCATTTTCTTCGTCGATGTCAAATTGTGTTGACCCATGACCAGTTCTATCTGGGTCAGTAACCCAAGACTTCTGGAGACGAGGACAACTCACCTGCGTCGCCATAATGATCGGCCATGTCAAAACAATCCAGTCCCGCTTCAATTCTTATTTAGCAATTAGTAATTATGTCAAAATCAGTTATGATTTGGCGATTCTCACAATGGTTCCATCGCTTTGGCCGCTGCTTCCACATCGACATTTTGATCATGTCCTCCAGCTAGCTGCCATAATCCCGATACCATGCGGGGTATCTCAAGAGAACCACCGATCAGGGTCCGCTCGGGTTTACTTGATTTGTTATTCGCCATGGTCTCGAAATATCTCTGCAGATTGTGAATGTGGTAATTGAAATTTCTGCAAGTATTTGGGGATTTTATTAACTTGTATGAATGTATGACCAGTACGCCTTTGCAAAGACATACCTGTTTCCTCGGCAACCATACGATTACCATCAAATATGCAATGCAATTCAGATCAAAACATCCCCTTACGCCTTATCGGATATCCCGCAGATCTAGGAAGTCTAACCGCGACTATTATATCTCCGCATCCGTTTCCGTATCCGTCTCCTTAGAACACCGAGATAAGATTTTATCTTATTGTCTTCCCCAATTGAGAACTATTCCATCGAATTCAATAGGTGTAGCTGCGAGGAACCAATTGATAGTTAGTTATCTATGCAAAAGTCATGATAAGAAGTGGCGCTAAAGTTCGTGGAGTCCCTGCAAAAATGGGGTTTGCGGGTGAACTCCACCTTGATTGTGTGCGATACCGCCAATGTGATATTTTCAATTAATACGTATATAATGAGGGGTAAAAATAGAGGTAAAAAATCTTACATTTGTTATTGAGTAACGTTCTTATTTGTTTTTGAAGTCTTGATAAATATGGTTACCAGCACCAGAAAACTTACCGGTAAGGATGACATCACCAATTTAGATATCCAAGCTGCGGGAGATGTCGATTCGTTGAAACATGGTGAAGTAGCTGTGGGTAATTGGGGGTCCGAGACGAAAAGAGAATTCAAATCAAGACATCTCAGTATGCTTGCTGTGGGGGGGACAATAGGGTATGTCTCTTGATTTGTTCGATTCTTTCCTGATATCTGGATATTGCCATAATCTGCCTTGAAAACTTCGTCTCATCATGGTCATCTTTTCTTGTCTCTAGTTGGTACCACCACCAATCTAGACGCAAGTTCTGAGCCCCTAATAGGCATTGGACTTACAATGCCCGTCTAAATTTCACGGACTTTCTGATGCGTGGTTACACGCTCGTTTTAATTGCATAAGACTAGATACACCCGATGCATCACGTATCCTTATGTATACCTGGCTGATAAACTGTCTCAAGTACTGGACTTTTTCTCATTTCTGGAGCTACCATATCAACGGCTGGACCTGTTGGAGCTGTGATTTCGTTTATTATAGCTGGTATATTTGTGTACTTGGTTGTGGCTACAGTAAGTTTCGATATTAGTTATCTTCCTTCTGGCGAAGCTTGAGTTATAGCCATAGAATCTAATGATCAATCACGAGATAGATTGGTGAAATCGCGACGATATTTCCGGTTTCTGGATCATTCGCAGCATTCGGTGACAGATTCTTTGACCCGGCTCTCGGCTTTGCCCAAGGATGGTCTTATTGGTTTCTTTGGGTTCTTACCTTACCGGCAGAACTATCTTCAGCAGGTATCATCATAAGCTATTGGCTACCAGACATTGGAACTTGGGTGTGGGCCTTGGTATTCCTTGTTGTGATCGTTGGTAGGTTATCTTTTCGGAAAGTGGTGTTTTTATTCACGTGTCTAACCTTTCAGTCATAAATCTCTTTGGAGTTCGATGGTTTGGAGAAGCGGAGTTCTTCTTTAGTTTCCTGAAAGTCCTCGTTGTTATCGTCTTTATCATTGTCGGTCTGGTCCTCAATGGCGGTGGAATACCAGGCCACAAAGCTAAAGGATTTGATTATTGGAAGTCTTCGACAGAAGGAGCTCCTTTTGCTGCAGGATGGCCCGGTGTTTTGTCTGCTTTGTGTACGGCTTTCTTGAGTTATGGAGGCACAGAATTAGTTGGTTTGACTGCTGGTGAAGCCAAGAACCCACGTAGAGATGTCCCAAGAGCTATCAAGGGAACGATTGGGCGGATTTTGCTTTGCTATGTTGGATCTATCTTTGTCATTGTGGGTTTCAATCATCTAAACATTCCCACTCGCATTTGTATATTTGCTAACCATGATAGAGTATCAACATCAAATCTACTGACCCCTCACTTCTCACTACATCCGCCACAGAAATTGCCGCTTCTCCTTTTACACTTGTTTTTAAAGATGCAGGTATTGCTGCCGCTGCTAGTATCATGAATGCTGCTATTCTTATCGCTGTGGTCAGTGCCGGTAATACCAGTGTCTATGCTAGCTCTCGTATACTTTTTGCTCTCGCAAAGAATGGACAAGCACCGAAAATTTTCGCTACTACGTGGAAAGGTAATGGAGTTCCGTTACCAGCTATGTGCGTCAGCGTCTTGATAGGCTTCGTCGCATTCTTTGGTGCAATATTTGGACAGGGTGTTGTGTTCACTTGGCTTTATAATTTGTATGTATCTCATCTTTGCCTTTACGTCTTTAATATCCAAGTTCTCGCTGTTCTTACTCCGAAAGCGATTCTCTTCTGCTCAAAACATTTGCTAATCGTATTCTAGGATTGCAATTTGTAATCTTTTAATCTACATGTCCCAATGTCTCATACACATTCGATTTCGTCTCGGCTGGGTCTACCAAGGAAATAGCTTGTCTGATCTTCCGTTCAAAGCAGGAATCTTTCCATACACATCCATATTTGCTTTTCTTATGGGTTGTCTGATTGTCGCCGGAGAAGGTTATGTAGCTGCAACTACAAGACCATTTGCTTGGGCCAATATTGTCGCTACTTATATCGGGATTCCTGTCTTTTTTATTTTATATGGAATTTGGAAAGTGGTCAAGAAGGTACGTTGAAAGAGATTTCTTCTTTCCTTACTCTTTGGGGTCGGGATTATCTTGCGAAATCTCTCGTAACTTCGATCTCCATGATAATTAATCATGTTTCTAGACAAAATTAGTCCCATACTCAGACATGGATTTCGAGACGGGAAGATCTCAACCACCGAGTGATGAGGAGATTGCAGCTCTTAATGAGTTGGAGAGAACGGATGTAAAGACTTGGAAGGAGTTGGATGCTCGGGGACGAGCCTTGAAGGTTGGCAGGGCTGTTCATAGGGTTGTTTTTTGATCGGTGGATGGGCTGGAAAAGAGTTTATTTTTAGAGCAGTGCTTGTTCGTTATTGAATAGCCTTAATGGGTTGACTGTATGGTTGAGATAAGTATTAATGATCGGGTAATATCATTTGGTGATGAACTAAATTCCATTCATGCGACAAAGAGGGAGTTTTCTAAGAAACTTCACTAGTCTGGCACCTTGAAAAGTGTGAGAGTTTATGAGTCTGATATTCACAATTGATTTAAAAATATGTATGTACACGCTATAATAGAAGCTAGATACCAAAAGTCAGACATATTCAGGTGAGCTGGAGAAAGTTCTTCCTAATCCGACTAAAAGCTGACTTCCTCACTCCTTACAATCTCCCATAATATTTACGTCTTCCACCTCGCCCTAATTTTAACAATAGAATAAATAATATATACACCCCTCATGTCAATTCATCTCGCACATCCATTAAAGCGAGAAAATTCCACTCATCGCCTTAACAAAGTTCTCGGCAACCAACTTCTGAATAGCTTGACTGGGATGATAAGTATCATACCACAAGCACGAAGTTCCATCCGCATTCATGCACGTCGCATCTGGAGAGCCGTAGGTCGTTGGGTCATCTAACACGGTATAGAAAGATTCGGTAGTGTTGAAAATGGTACCGGTGACGCCACTATTCGCGGCCTCGAAGGTTGCCAGACGAGTTACGAGATCGGCGTTGTAGGTGGTTATGTTGCCGCGCACGTAATCCATGTTTTGAGCGGTTTGCTCGGCGAAAACAGGGGCTTGGTCGAAGGGGGGAATGGTGAATAGCGTAAAGTATCGGATACCTGCATCGTACAAGATTTGAAGTTGTGCGAAGTACACGTCGAGGATGTTGTCGAATGGAGTGACAAATCCATCCCAGTAGGAGTTTCCAACATCGTTGATGCCCATCCAGACGATGGCCATGGTGTTGTCTTCGGTCCAGGGCGCCGTGGAGACATCGTGTGCAGCGTAGGTTGAGAATTCGGTGACTTGGGCAATGAGATCGTGGGTTGCGCCGTTGACGAGGGTGTTGTCAGTTGTAGCGCCATATTCGGCGTAATCGTAACCGAGGACGAGGGAACTGTTTAGTTCGGTGGCGACGACGCCGAGCCAGCCGAGACCGCCGTCGGTGGTGGATCCGGGGAGGGCGACTCCGAGTGGGTTTTCGGCGGAGGGGAGGGTGGCTCCGCCGTAGAATCCGTCGGATGTGTAGGAATCACCGCTGGGAACTTGTTAGCTACATATTTTTTTCGGAATCAGTTCAAGGAAACTTACAAAACCATAAGATATTTGGTTCCGGAAGATGCGGATGAGCTTGCAGTAGAGACAACTGCAGCGCTGGAAGAACTAGTTGCTACAATGGCAGCTTGAGTCGAGGTAACCAGGGCGGCAGATGTAGAAACAATGGCAGTTGGGAGAGCCGCAAATGTTGTAGTAATGAGAGGTACGCTGGAAGTAGAAGAGGAGCTTGCAAATACCGCTGATGATTGGACAGACGAAGCGACCACAGATTGTACAGAGCTTATCTGGGAAGAAATTGCTTGAGCAATAACAGAAGAGCTGGCTACTGAAGTAGATTGTTTAGCGACCGAAGTAGCGAAAGTAGTCGAGGAGCACTTTTTCTTCGTAGTGGCCGAGGATATCTGTAAAGCGGAGCTTGAAACTGCTGGAGCTAAACTCGAGACAGCCAAAGCAGTCGTCACGGGAGCGACTGCAGTACTCGAGACCACCTCAGCTACGCTCGTTGCCGTTGCAGCTCCTGCTACACATTGATAATAAAATGCATTTTGGGATTGACACACCGCCCCCGAAACACAAGATGTTGATCCTGTAAATCCTGTCCCTCCACATTGACCATATAACGCAACATCTGCAGCCGAAGTAGCTGAAATGAAGAGACCAGCCGCCAGCGGCAAAGATTTAGAATTGATGACAACCATATTTATGAAAATTTACAGAGTATCGAAGAAAAGAATGTGATTTTTCGCGAACAGCACGAAAATTGGAGAATGAATGAAATATAAAGCAAAAGCAGTCAAAACTTTCAAAAACATCGTAAAATTCATGATCATCATTTCATCATATATAGGATATGGAAAAATTCCGATCCATCCAATCCATTAATGTTCATCTCATTAAGGATCATTGCAATATCCCGAAACGCGCATTTACACTTTATTTTCACTATATTCCAGACGGGAGCTCGGCTGTGGGGGGAAGAACGGGGATATCTAGGGAATGTTTGATGGAAATTACAGGCGGCTAAACTTATTATGGAGTGCCTAGAAGTACCTAAGTAGGGCAGAAGTGGCTGATGTGCTTCGTTGAGTCGGGTAACAGGAAGAAATCACTGATGGAAGATTTATGAAACGTGTCACCCATGTCGAAATTACTTATTCCATAGGAGAGTTGACGTATGCATCATGGAAATGTATGTCATCTGAAGAACGAACTTGTGCTAGTTCGTACCGGATGATTGAATTAGATCAGATGTCGATATTCTCCATACAAAGCTCACGCTACTCACACACTCACGATGTTGAATATCTCGCATTTCATGATGGTTGAACGAGTCGGTATTCCGGTAGCATCATTATGAAGCGGGGTCTAGCTTTGAAATCAGAAATAAGACCCAAGATATAATTGAAGGAAGGGCACTCAAAAAGAGATACTAAATCTCCGTTTCATTCAAAGGGGTTCTCGGTCCCGAACTTTCCAGTCACTTTCCCCTCCGCAATGGTAATCGCCAGCCCTGTAATACTATCACCATCACACTCTGTATTATGGCCCACATGAAACTGATACCTGATCACAAAGCAGACAACCAGTACAGAACCGCGATCAAAGAGAGCTGAGAGATCATCCCGAACATGATGTTGACAATTCTAATGGGGATGAGATCGCTTCAGTCAATGTAAAGCTGTTTTAATCTTCATTGATGGAGCTAAGCTCCTAGGATGGTGATATAGGCGCAGCAAGGGTTTGCGCGTGATATCTATGTCAAAGCGGCGATTCAATCCATCTGAATGAGAAAATAAGGGCTAGCTGGAGTTGAATGTTCTAATCAAATTCAACACCTCACAAGATTTGAATATTCTGATTGGTTTGAAGACTTCACAAGTCTTCATTGTTGGACTGCAGTCTGTGACGAATATCACATGACAATGTGATTAATCACTGCTTGAACTAAGCGATTAAGAGATAAAGATATCCCTTAAGTATCTCTTTCCTCTTAAGCTTTCTTATTGTAGTGCATCTGACCTCTATCGATGTGATCGTACCACAGTCTGGACAATTGGATACTCTAGGGCCCGGGCCTCAGTTAGTTTATGGCTAAGATCGAGCACTTTCTTCCATTTTGAAGTTGGACAATCCGATTGCAAGCAACATTCGAACGCCATACTTCGTTCCTACCTATTCTGATATCTTTCCCGTGACCAAGGGAGGTTTAGGGCAAGCCTTTTTGGACATGATGTTGCGGGCTCATGATAAGTATTGTTCATCAATCACAATCCATGGCTACAAAGTCATTCATCAGCCACTGCTGTGCCTCACAGGCAGGCCCCAAAGTTCTAATAAAATAGTTCTACAGCTCAAGTAGAATGCTATCGAACTTCTCTTTCTCATGAAGTCAATGAAGAGAGCGTTTCCTCACTGTTCCGATCTTTCCTTTCCAGGTCCTGTAGAGTACGTGCCCACTTTCTCCAAACCACAGCAGTAGACTTACACAAACCCCTTCCTTGATCGAGTTTCTCAATATCTACACTACCCAATGCATCATATTGGACATAATGACCTTCTAAAGATCCGCTGTTCTGTCCACCGGGCACATAAAAGCGGTACAAAATTTCTTCTTCCCAATCCTCTCCGATTGATAGGAAGCGCGCTCCAAGTTGCTGTCCTCCTGCCGAAGAAGTGTTGGGCTCTACCTCAAGGGGCTCCTTGACAAAAAGAGCACGGTCGAGGTAATTTTTTGCCATTCTCTGGGTTTCTTACGTGGTATAGACTCAGGAAGTAATAAACGCTTCTCAATCGATTCTTTCACCTCTGTATACTCTACTCTACACATCACATCATACAACATACAAAACACAAGCTCCAAAACTCAAAGAAGCCCATACCTATCCCCCCTTCCCATTGGGAAATCAAATCTCACTCCTTACCTTTTTTAATCTTCGATTTCTATTCTGTTTCATTTCATCTTGTCCCCGCTGCTTTCAAGGACGCTTGCGTGACTTGTGCTGTGAGACTACATTACCTATACGATGGATGGATGGATGGATGGATTATCTATTCGTCTACCTACTCACCCATTAATTCATTAATTCATTCTATGCTTCTTCTGAATTTCCAATGAGTGATCTCATCACCGTCTATGATCATTAATAGATCGAAGGAGCCCAAAGGGAAGCGCAATTGCAAAAATTACCTATCTCCAGCTAGAATTGAATTGCTGAATTGGATAAATTCACGTGACTGTACGGGAAACCCGTGATGAGGATTTATTTATCTGGTGATGGGTAAAATAGTATGAATATATATAGTAATTCCTTTTTGTTATTTCAATCTTGACTACTGTGCACGAGGTATGGTATGCTCATAGTATAATCCAATATAATCCAATATAATCCAATATAATCCAATATAATCCAATCCAATCTCATTCACGGATCCTCCAAGTAAGGTGGTTATACATTGTAAAAAGAGGAAATTGTATATATCTACCTACCTACCTACCTACCTAGTACCTACCTACCTATTACCTAGTACCTACCAAGTCTGCCCACCCATTCTCCTTAATAAAATTCACTCACCCACCCACTCACTCACTCACTCACTCCCCATCCCCGTCCCCATCCCCATTCCCCGATTCTCCCAAACCTAGATCCTCCAAAGAGCCACAAGGTTCGCGGAGAAGAGAAGAGAAAAAGAATACTAGGATATCCGATATGCATGGATGGGTGGTAGGGGATGGATGGGTGGTAGGGGATGGATGGGTGGTAGGGGATGAACG
Organism: Botrytis galanthina; assembly: GCA_004916875.1. NCBI lineage: Eukaryota > Fungi > Ascomycota > Leotiomycetes > Helotiales > Sclerotiniaceae > Botrytis > Botrytis galanthina. The sequence goes on from PQXL01000359.1 coordinate 20,436, forward strand.
GATGAACAAATGGATGGGCTAGAAAGTGCTAGAAAGCGATAGGAATCGCTACTCCACGTGGCGGATTCGTGATCTTGGGGGTTAGTGTAGTATAGCGTAAATGGATGGATGGATGGACGGAGAGATTTTTTAGGGTTACTAGGATTGACTTGAGGTGGGGTGCGTGCGGAGAAATGGGAATTGGAATGGGATAGAATTGGTTTGGTTTGGTTTGGTTTTTTTGCTTGTTGGTGTTGTGTTTGTGTAGGTGTTTTGATTACGTGTGGTGTGCTGTGGTTTGCTGTGGTATAAGGTTGGTGACGCCATGTGATGACGTTTTTATATGGTAACGAGTTGGGGTTTGGGGTTTGAGGGTCAAAGAGCTTTATAGACCTGTCTGATTGTTTGTTTGTGGTAAGTAACCGAGAGGGGAGGTCAAGATGAGGGGTCAAAATCGGGAGTTCGAGTGTGAGTGAAGTGAAGGAAACGTCAGAAGTTAGGTACATATTAGAAGAAGTGAAGATCTAGAAGATTTAAGTTGTTATCGATGTTTTCACGCATTTCCGCGAGCAGAAAAGGGAAGGGTTATCTAAATTGGCTAAATACTGAGAGGTAGAGCTATAGGGGTAGATGGAGACGCTAGGTATGTAAACAGTGATGAGGATCTGGATGGGGAGTCTGATAATGATGTAGCGATTCTAGAGGAGGTAAGATGGTTTATTCTCTGGACTGCGGGGGATTTTATTGTTTGGATGGCTACATAGGTATACAATTTCCTCGTCTTTTCTGTGAGGTTTATAACACTCTCTGGAGAGCGATTTGTTGTGAAGAATCTAAGATTTGTGGTATCTGAGTGGAGAACGGTGAGATGGTGAGGAGTTTTTATCATACCCTTGTAAATTCTGTAAATTGCACATGGAGTTCGCATGGAGGGGTTGTAATTTTGGAAAAGTGAGAGAGGGGCACATGTAGTAGATGGTAAAGGGAAAAGCTTGGTGGGTCTGCTGAATGGTTTTGGGGCTTGTGACATAAGAAGGGAAGAGTGAGAAGTGGCGTCATATAGAAGGATGATGTAGTAGGAAGGTGGAATTTGAATATGCGGCTGCAGTGTTATGTAGGATCAAAGAAAGAATAGTGGAAAGGCTAGGTGTTTGCGTTGTAGTTCATTGTGATTGGGTAGAGTTTACGTTGGGTATGAAGCAGGAGCTACATGATATGACTGTCAGAGAATCATGAAGGATTGGACATGATGGGGAAAGAAAAGAGAAAGGAAGTACGTACTAAATAGTGTTTCCTGAAGAGGGTAATTAAACGGAATATACTGGGGGAAGAGAAGATGAGATGGTGACTATTAATGGTTAGATTGGTGAGAAATGATGCGAGGAGAAATAATAGACTGATAGAGGTAATTCAGAAGATGGAGAAAAGATATTGTGGAATGCAAGGGTGGCTCTCAGATATATCTGGGGGTGGGATTGATTGTTTGTGAGTAAGCTGGTTGTTTTGGTTCTTTGGTACCTGCATTAGTGTGCACATGAAACATAATATTGCAAGCTCTTCTTCACAGTGGGACATCAGTTGTGGCATTTATCTTATTGTATGATATCTGGTACAGCTTATTCTGCTTACAGCTACCTATTAATCGACCCCGATATCGTTTCTTGCTTGGATTAAACAAAGTATCTCCACCCTGCCCTCAAATCCCTCCATTCAGTCTTCGTCTTTGCAGAAGTAAACAGGGATTTCTTGCTCGGAAGCTGGCTTGGAAGCTTGCTCTTGAAGCCAGCGTATTGTTTGAGCCTTGGCCTCGGGAGAAAAGCTCGGTGATACAAGTTGGAGAAGCCAATTAGGTAGCGGGCAGAAGCGCAATGCAACATCCGTTGTCCTATTCAAGCTCAGGTCATTTTCCTCGCGGGAAAAATATTGTGTGAGAAAACCTCGGATATCGAACGAGGGATTGGGATGCATGTTGGTGCTCAAGATGGACACGGATTCGAGATTCTCAAACATCGACACCGCATCGCGACAGGAGTCGAGATCGTAGGAATCGCGATTGGATTCGTATGATCCTGCGAACTCAATCTCGACGTGGCGGATGCTCTTCATCGCTTCGGCGGCAAGTGTGTCGTATGAAGGGAACAGTCTCTCGAGGGAGAGATTTATCCTGTCAAACTTGTGTTGGGGTTTGTTTGCGAAGAAAACGGGAATATCTATCTTCGGGTTGAAATAGATAGTGCAAGGATACCGAAGGTTTGGGCCGTGCTCGGGGGCATGAACGTCCTGGTAGAGTCGCACGTAATGACGAAGTGTCTCGGCGCGACTTTCTCTGTTGACGAAGGCGACGGGTACTCGCTTGATCGGGGGAAACTTGAGTTGTTTGCAGACAAGACGATCTCGGGAACGTTGCTCGTCAGGTTCATCATAAGGAAGGTACTCCCCTCGTGGTGTGGTTCGGATGTAACCCCATCGCAGCTCGACTTTTCTATCCAATTCGAAACTGGAGCGCCAGATCTGACGGCGTACTTCGAGTGGTAACTGAGGGAAGAGAGTGAACTCTATGAGTTTAGGTGGAACAATCGTTTGAGTTCCTTTGTCCACACCGCGAGGTTTCTTCACAGCTTGTGCCTTCTTAGCCTGGGACTTCTTTCCTCGAGCTCTCTTTTTGGCTTTCTTGGCTCCACTACTGGAAGAAGGTTGTGTATTCCTTTGATAAGACATTAGTTAATTACCATTTAAGTTATTGGGAAGTGTTTCTTACATGGTGGTACTACTGTCCATGATTGTTCGTTGTTGGTTGTATTTGTTGATTGGATGATGATAGTTGGTTATGTAATGGTCGTTGAGTATATTTCTCGAAGATGTCTTGTTCAAAACTATTTTGTAGAAGAGAAAGATTTTTACAATGTAGTAGTAGTTGATTGTATTCTCGAGGATGATGTGTTCGAAAATGTTGTGCAAAGTGAAAGGTTTAAATAATAAAATATTGATCTCGGCTAAACGGCAGCTGTATCAAAACATTGCACTAGTTTAATTCACCATACCATATTGCCTTTGAGAAATGAAGCTGAATTATCAATCATGTGGCTCTCAAAGAGATTGGCTAGTAAGCAAGTACCTAGGTAGGTACTTGCTTCCTACCTAGGTACTTGCTTATTGGTACTTATAGATACTCGTCATTTGCAGGTCTATTTCCTGAATTCACAAAATATATTGGTTTATAACTGTAGAATGGTCTTATGAATGGTCTTATGAATTCACTCTTCTCGGACCTATCATTCAAATTTACTGGACTTCATGGAATCTGGGAACTCACTATCACTTTATAGATCATTGAGGTAAACGAAATTGTATACTGCTTGTTTGATTGTTTGCTGCTTGATTTTGCCAATGATATAAAACTAAAGAACCATTTGTAAAGCCCAGTCACCTGGACCAAAACATCTAGTTACGGAAAGTTTTATGACAAACCGTCATTATCCTGTAAATCTCAATCTCAATCAAGTTTATCAATGAATTAGATACATCTCATGCTCTCTCCTTTTTGCCATTCCACCCAGTCCTTCTTTCATTTTCTCGAAAAATGCCTCTCGTCTTCATCGCCCTCCTTTACCCATACAAATTCCAGTCATACCTTTCCAGTCCATCTATCCTCAATAGACCAGTTATAATGGTCTTTTTCACATAGATTATCGATATTGATTGTTTTATCCAATGTCTCATCCGGGAGCAGAAACAACATAGTATGTTCAAGACTCTTGAAGCACTCAAGCATGTTGACTAGACAATTCATCTTGTGTAGATAGTAGAATCTGTCCTCCCTTAATGTTACGTTGTATACTTTGACCTCACGAATGCTCTCAATACATCTCGCATTTTTCTGATCGTATATAGGGAACATAGCGTGAATTTCGGAAGATTTGGTAAGAAAATCTGAGTATATGATGGCGATACAGTCAATTTTCGGGTTGAAGTACATTGCATGTGGTAATAGCAAATCCGTCGCACCACTGTAATAGTCATGAACAGATTCGCACTCCTTTGCTCGAAATCTGTAATGTGCTTGGTAAAGTACATGATAATGCTTCAAAGCTTCGGCTCGGCTCTCTCGGTTTGCAAATGCCATTGGAAGGTCATCACAGGGACGACGAAAGCAAGTTGGAAATGTGGCCTGAAAGGGAAACGATCGGGGTTTCATGAAGGACTCTCGCCTCAGGATGAGATGTTGTCGTGGAAAGGAGTGGCGCCATATCTTGATTCGAAGTTCTATAGGCAAACGAGAAAATCGTAAGAACGTTGCTGCCGGAGCAGCTCTGGTGCTTGTAAGCTCTGTAGATGTTTTTTGCTCGAGACTGCTGTCTGCAATACTTGGCATCTTTGAACTCAAATTTATGATTAAATCATTGCCGGGTTTCGAGCCATCGAAGGATCTGGATTGGAAAAAAGAGTTAGCGGTCGCCGATATGAATATTTAGATGAGAATGATTCTTACGTAGCTGTGACTGAGAACTGCCCATTCTCTGATGTACTTGATGAGACTTCAAGCTTTGAGGCTACAAAAATCTTTTCTTGTTCCCTAGGCTACAGGTCAGAGATTGCCTAAAGAAGTTTGAAAAATACAAGTTAAGTTGATCTTACATGGTGTATGTCTGGTTTGACTTGATTTGACTTGACACTGGATTGTATTTGGAATCTCTGCTAGTTGCAGGATGAACGTTTGTAAATAGATGTGGATAGGTAGATGACAAAGTAATGCTACACTGAAGGTGGGTTACCCGAATGCAATTGATGATATCATCTTGGTTGGTAAGTGTTAAGTACTTCGGTCTATCATGGTTGCAATCTTTTTTAACCAACAATATCTATGAGAAGGTAGTATGAATGTAGAAGACGATAGTGCCTCGCTAGCTAATAGGGTGCCCTCTTTATGATCACATGATCGATACCCCGACAGTATGCAATGCCCATGAGTCTATATCTGTAAATTATACCGAAAAGTTAGACATAGGGAGTTCTTGTGCGTTGAAAAGAATTTCCAACCCATGTTTATTAAGCTTCAAAGCCACTAAGAAAAAGATATTCTTCTAGAAAAGAAGTGTTATTGTTGTCTTCCAAAGGTTACCTATGACGGTGCGTCTCCAATGACCATGGACTTTAATTAATATCAAATTGATTATGTCAAAGCAATACACATTCAAAACCACACAGCTTTGCAAGATAATTTGGGGTTCTGAGTGACTGAAAAAGAATTGACCTATCTGAACTGGCGAAATGAATGCAGCCACTTTATTTTTAAAATGAATATCACAAAAAAATGGACTTGATGTTTAAAAATCATTGAATACTTTATTGGATTCAAAGACTAACAGGCTTTGATTGTTAGGTTGTAGGCTGAACTATTTGAAACCCTGTCATTGACCGTCCCAAAGCTCAGCCAAGGGTTTTCATTCTCATACATCTTCCCTGTTGATACCCTCCATACCCTCCATTCCGAGCTGCTTCCATCCCAAAATGCTTTTTTTTATAACCAGGCGATCAAAACATGAAGGAGTTGACCACTTGCTTCAAGTATTGACGATTGTGATACATATACAAGCCTACCAATCCTAGCATTGGAACTAGTCCATAAGGTCTTCGATTAGCAAACTTGACTCGCTCTTTTTCATTCTTCTCCTTGTAGTATGGAATGCAACGATCGCCATCGATTATTTCGGTGATCTTAACATCGTCCATTCCTGAAAATGCGTCGCCTCTTTGAGTCATATCAAATGTAACAACAATCTCCCTCCTCTCATCAGGCTCTGCAGGCTCCTTACTAAATACAATGTTCATAGCTTTAAGGCTCTCAAGTATTCCAAGAACACAAGCGCCATGACTGTTAATTCCTGAAGTACCAGTACAATACACTTCAATATGTTCAATTTCATCGACGATACTAGAGGATTCCTCATCGCATTGAAATATATCGAGCACATATTGGGGCATAGAGGAACTACGGAAAGCATCCATGGTAAGGAACAAATGATCTATCTCTGGGTTGAAGTAAATAACATTGCAATTTCTGCTCAAAGTGCTGCTGGGCTGTTTAACTAGACGAGTTGCCGAGAAGAGATGTTGAAGAACCTTAATTGTTGCTGGCGAGAACCATCGAGATTCTTTTGCGATTGGCTGTTTGAGTTGATGGTAATGATTCAATGTCCATTTGCGACTCTCGCGATCGACAAACGCGGTAATTGGGAGACCAGATCTTGCTTTAGGACATGGTCGATCAATGAAACCGGTCTCATCTGCGGGATCCTTGACGCCCTCACGAAGGTCGACTCTTCTGGGAGTGCAACAGTGGAGCCAGATTTCCATTCGAACCACCCGAGGAAGGCGTTTGAAATATGGAAAGGTCTTCGCAGATTGTATCTGCTGTAGTTCAATTTGATCGCCTGCTACGCCATTGTGAATAATCATGGGAGTTCCATCTTCGATTGAGACAGGGACCAGTTCGTGGGGAAGTAAGCTAGTGGGCTCCCTGAAATTCTGTTAGAAATGATCTTCAGTGTTAAAGCAATAATAGACCTACATGACATTTAATTGTAGTATTGAGGCCTAGGAACTTTTAGAAGCTGCGATATTCTGTTGTTATTTTTGTTGTTGATGGGTGAAGGTGTTTTAATGGATGGAGACTGAGTAAATGTGGCGTAGATGCAACTTTATTAGTCTGCTCAATTATGAATTGAATGACCAGATCTGCCTTGATTGGTATGAGAAGAAAATAAATACTATCTCTGAGGTGGAATTCTCATGTCACCATGAACGAATCAATACCTAAGTAGCTGTATTGTGGAAGTCAAGATTAGCAAATCTCCACTAAACGAGAAATTCGAAATTCGGGTTGGCAGAATGATATAATGGGACACCGCCTCGTATAACCAAGGAAATTTTTGTGCATTATTATAAATCGAAGCTGTTTTATTATTTCTCAACTTTATAGCTACTGACGACTGTCTCCTTTAGTTAACTTGGCTCAGGATAACTCCGATTCTTCGACCCTGTGACAAGTACCCAGCCAGCCGAAAAATCCCAAAAAACATTTGGGCCATAATATTGTACGTTAGCTTATCATATAAGACTCTGGCTGGTCATACTCAACCATAAGTTCCCGAGAATTCTCTAGACAGATGATAGCTAACAAGGAAAAGTACTACTATGATACAGACAGGAGAAAACTACAAACGATCAAGCTAGTGTATATATTGGTACTTAACAGAGACAGGTTCCATCAGTAGTTGAGAAATTTGAAGAGAATTAAGTGGATACACAAAGTGCATCTACAGAACGTGTAAATAGAGTTGCAACAATGACAGCAGAGGAGAACTCAGCCAAAGAGTCACCAATAGACTCTCAGCTTAGACACAATCAACGGAGCCAATATGTTTGTCAAGAACAAGGAAGTGAAGCCTTTGAAAAACCGAATCATAAATTTGGAGCTACTCACAGATCTTTATTTCAATACCAAATCAAGTGTTAAGAAAATGGGACAGTCAAGAGATATCGAAGTTGCTCATGCGCCACGAAAATGTAATGTTTAGGATCAGAACGATACTGGAAAACTTGAAGAGAACAGCGCAAGCTTGCAACCCTTAAGAGTGACTCTAGATCTCAAATTGAGATCATTCAATATCTGGGGAAGATCAAATGGAAGTCTAAACGAGTTTGCTTGCTTCAGATGCCTTCCCATAGTGGGTGGGCTAATTTACACTTTTGTTGTCCCAAAGAGCCGACTTTTTCTTTGACAAGAGAAGAGATCGAGTTTTTCTCGTGCTAAAGCTTAAAGCAATATACTTAATGTGGCAGAACGATTGTACTTCCCCTATCACAGCCTTCATCAATCAAGAGTCTCCCTTCGAAACGGAAAATATTCTGAGGAGTACTCATATAATGAGATGAGCATGGTTTCAATTACGGGTAGACAAGTGAGGAGAAAGAGCTATAGGATCGTCTATGGTTCAACCCCGCTGCCATGGACGTCGATGCTTCTTTTTACGCCAATAATGATTCTTGTTATCTGGAAGATTTGTTTCGTAATGATCCACATCGAGCAGTCAGTACGAGTTCTGATTTCAGAAACACGAGAGAAACACTTCATCTCCTTTAATTTTTAGAAAGATATGGAAGGAACTTCCTCCGCTTCTTCCAAGGACAGATCGAGTTACGGTTGACTTGGCTTTATATGCTGGCAGATTATGGTTCTGATCTGGCGGACTGTGACAGGGTGGCGACACCTTTAAAGGCTGAAATAGAGAAGTTAATTACAAACATGCAAGACATATATCCAGTTTTTGAAACTCCAGGAATCTCGGTATTTTATGCTAAGAGATTAGTATTAGCAGTATACTCAGGATCGGCTACCAAGAACAGTTGAGGCAGATGATACGAAGTCAGAGGAATATGTGGAAACAATCTCTAGGAAAAATGGTCACCGAATTATGAAAGTTTTTCACGTTTAGTTAATAAAAGCAATAAAACAAAATTGTATAAACGGAAGAAGGGGGGCTGTCAGAGGAAAGCGCGTGCAACTTTCACGCTAAGGATTTCATGTACACAAGCAAAATATGATGAAATTGAAGGTTCTTAAACACTGCAGCCATCATACGCCATAAGAACGTATAACTATAGTTTCTTGAGTACTTTTGTTAAGCACATTATCCCATGGCAATGTAGGCTTGGGCAACACTATGTGAACTCACTTTTGGCAGCCGGAAAATTAAAAAACACTGATGAGGTACTATCACTAGCAGAAGTAACTCTCTTGGTTACCATTAGCTTGGAATGAAGATGCTTGGGACTGAGTGACCCGACGAGGTCATTTATGACTCCCTAGTCCAAGGAGTAGACACCATCATGGCCAATTAGGTTGCTTTTCAAGATGTAAGCCCAAAGGTTCACGATCTACCGAGGTAGCGAGTTAATTGTGCAAAGTAAAATGCATAGATTGCCTAGACCGATATGCTGTATGATTATATGCGATAGTGACTAGCAGGAAATAAGCATGATTCGTTCAGATGGCAACATATCGACGATCAAGAGAGGGTGCATTTTAGCCATGAACGCCGGGATATGGCATGTCAAAAATGTAATCTTGCAATTGGAAGATAACCAAGGTGGAAAACAAGTAATTAGCCAGTCTGTCCTGTTCTAAGTGTAGAGAAGAGATGGATATTGAACTCTTGAGGGTAGAGGGACTTGGTATCATATGTCGTTGGATGCGTCCAAGTTGGAACGAAGTTCTGCCATTCCTTACCGCCGAAGCTTCTTTCGTGACCAATTCGAAATCTCTCCACATCTGGGCACCTACTAATTGACACAAAAAGAACATCAACACAAAAAATAAGAGTAAACTACACCTTTCGTATACAAATTCGCGGGGGTTTCAAAGATTTTGAGGATTTTGGTTGCCAGGAGACCCTGGCACGAAGTATTTACCTCTGCATCGCTATAAGTCAGGAAGAAGGGCGTTCCACAGATATTTGTCTGTACCTGTCTGAACGTTGGAGAGTCTTCAGCATCCAGGTCAAAATTCAATTCAAATGACGAGCTGTTAATTTTTTGATAGCTTTCAGATCTGTCAATCATAAACTTCGAGGAAATGCGATACTAACAACTAAGATCTCCTTCAGGAACGGCAGAGATAGGGGAAAGTGATTTGGATTTCTAAGAAGCAGAAAAGATGAGAATGCCCACAGGCTGCTCGCCAGTGACAACACAGCAAAAGCGCATTGTCATTCTGCTATGATGTCTCCTCACTTGCAAACACTATAATCCGCTGCCACGAAGGTGCACTTTCCAGAACAACATGTACCCTGGGGACCGGCAATGCTTACGCAAGTAGCGCCTTTCGCCAAACACTAAATTGGAGGGCATTGTCAGTATAGCCCTCATCGAGTCATGTATTATATCTCAAGACATGGCGCAAATGACACGAACCTTCTTCTTTCGAATGCAGTGTGCATCGTCTGCCACCCCTGGTGCATTTTCACATACTAACCCCTCGCAGCATGTGCCAACAGGACCGGCGAATCCAGAGCAGAAAGTACCCTCAGTGAGACATTGCTGTGGTTCAAGGATCAGATTTGATGATTCAATATCCGGGAGTAAGGGTGGGAGAGGAGGAAATACTGTGCATGCTTTGTCTTGAGGAACAGCCACGGCGACAGTCGACACTACGAGGAGCGCGAGAATACTGAGAGATTGACTGAGCTTCATTTTCTGACAAATTTCTGGAAGTTTTGTTATTAGAGATGAGGGAAGTTGTTGATGAGGAAACGAATAAAATCAGGGGATATCAACCCAATTTATCTCCTCAGAAGATGTCTCTTAAAGCCATCATAGGTGTATCCATCTCATCAGCTGTTTATCAGCCCACCCAAGCTGAACGTCTGCCAAGCGAATGCCAAGAAGATTTACGAGAGCCCCTTACTTCTCCGAATTATTTCGGCATGGCGATCACCCTGTAGCAGATTTTATGCATGGCCGTTTCAAGTCTGTTAGTGGTTCGTTATTTTGCCCCTCATCATATCAGCATATCCCGAGCAAATCTAGTTACCTTGCGAAACGACAATCGGTATGTAATCCAGCAGGAGGAAATGTATAACATCAGTGATGACTGGCGGTGAGCCACAGAACGTGTCAATTTCAACAATCTAGTTTCTCGCACAGTAATAGAATTCTGTACGCATATACTGTGTGGAGGCATTACCTACCTACAAGCTGAAGTGGATTAGATCTGATACTCGAAACCAACATATGCTTGTGCAGACAGGAAGGCTTTCACTCTCTATTGGCATTGATTAATGTAGTTTGAAAACTAAACTGCCTTAGACGAATGTCTCAAAAGATCACAGCTTTTTGTATCTTATTAATCCATAGTTTCGAAACTGTCCACCATTCTTCTAAGCCACTTCCTCGCGAAGAGGTTAATCACAAGTATTGCTCACAACTAAAGCCAGTTCAAAAAAGGGTCCGGGCGGACCTTGGTTATTTGTCGGACTAGATTCTCTAGTTGAGTAGCATACTTCTGGATTGGTGCGTTGACTTACTACAATGCTGGGCAGGGTGATATCCATATTTACATATGGCTGGTATCACGTCATACGACATGAGCTCTTGAACCTGAAAATTCCAACCTCCTGAAATATCTCATTCTTTGAGATGCAATTTGAGCTCACCGTTATGTTTGCTTGGCCACGTTCTAGAAGTTCTAGCATCTCCTGTGCCACCATTCGGTTTGTAAACGCTTCGATTATTTTGCAAGCTTGAATATTTTGCGAATCAAGACGTGGAAGATCCCAATTTCTCGAGTATTCAGAATTGTTTTCTTCAGATACTGATCCCTTGAGAGTACCCCCATTTGGTATCTTCCTTTGCAGCTAGCATAAATTTCTCAACATAGCTGTTGAGATCGTCGATAGAAGTATGTTTCAATTAAAACATAGCTCATGATGTCCTAAAGTCTTCTTGGTCTGACTGCGCAAATATCTTCGAAGTTCAGGGTCTAGCTGACTTTAGTAATCATGTACACAATTCCCTCATTCCGATGAGAATGGTATTACCATGACATAATCTTGATCATATCGGATGTGTCATTGTAACTCGAAATCCATGCACATCGCACCAATCAACAAAATACGATGGTCGAATGACCTTGTATCAGTTTGGATTGAGTCAATCATTCTTTGGTTTTATGACTCCATAATTATCTAATCACATTTTGATTTTTCGTTCTTGAAAAATCCCTAGGCCGTCGCTTGATTTGTTGGTTGGTTCTTACCGCGCGGTACTGTTCATGGTGTACTTGTTGGTCGCTAGGAATCGAGGATGCCTTGGAATCCGAGCTAATGGTACGAAAAATATCAAAACACAATTCTTTAGTTAAATTGCTCCATCAAAGAATCTGTCACCTTTTGTCCGGGGAGTCCTTGGTATTTCATAAGCCATATCTCAAGATGATATCGCCAAATCTGATATTACCAGGCTTCTTTTTATTGTTATTGCCGTTCTAATTGATGTAAAGTTGAAATTTTGCCTGGGTTTGTGGTGTTAGTTATGCCTTGCAGACTCAAGACATCATAAAAAGCCATATTGAAGGTCGAGTTCAAATCCCAACAATCATTGACGGACAGAAATCGGTTTCAATAGGTCTCTACCCGTTCGATTAATCTTTCCGATGTCTCGTGAGCCATGCAGCGGATTCTAACCAAGATTCGACCTCCACTGCCCATGGCCAACTGCCGAGTGAAGCGAGTGATAACATAGTTTATATTTAGTACAATGCCTAACCGCAATGTTTGAAACTATAACACCCGTGCTATACATACGGAGAGATCGTTCTTCTTTGTACTGTATAATCAATGCTACCCCATGCCAGGGTTTTTTGGAAGAAGCAAGGACAAGCCGGCAAAAGGCCCAGCTACTGATAGGCCAAAGCAAGAACGAAGAACACATTCGGATTATGTCAAAGACGAATCATCTCATCGTCCTAGTTTATTCACAGCGAGAACATGGCATACTTCTTCAACCGGTGAATCCAGCCCCAAGCCACCAAAATCAAAAAAGAATCATGGACGTGTAAGATCGTTCTTCAGCAATTCAGATAGTTCGGATGATGGTGATGGTTTGGAATTCCAGTGTCAAGGCGAGGTGTCTAAAAATCATGTGGGAGACGGGGGTTCTTCAAGCAGAGACAGTACTTCTCTTAAACCAGTCAAACGTAGAGTTTCGACTCGTAGTCCATCCACGGTTAAATCAAAAATACCAAGCAGTCGTTCTACTTCGCAACATTCGCCGGTCCCACGAAAAACAACATCATCAGATGCGATTCCCACCAAATCACCATATACAAAATTATCAGCAACTTCACATACTAATCCACGCTCACGTAGAGACGTGTACGACCCAAGAGATCGGATCGAAGACTCTGGTACTGTATCTGATCCGGAATACCACCGTGGAAGAGATGGTAGGAATTCGAGCAGAGATCGTGTGAAAGGTATGTTTCTGTGTTTCATCACTTATTATGCAAGAGCCGTAAGTTAACAACAAACTAGTCAAACCCCCCAGTGATGGCATCAATTTCCACAATGGAGATCGCAATGGTAAAACCAAGCCTAATTATCATCCTCCAGGAGCGTTAACAGACCGAAGTTATCATCAAGATAAAGAAGAGAGGAAGCCCTCTCATGATAAAAACTATGGCTACGATTCCTCCCGCAATGGACATAAGCCGTCTTCTAGGAGAAGGGAGAATCCCGATACCTCGGCCTCGAAAACTGCTGGAGATAAGATCGGATATGTGACTAGAGTCCCTCTCGATGATCATGAACCTCATTCTTATGAGGTTCAAGACTACAGGAAATTCAATTCGGTAAACCTCAATCGTCAGTATCGTGCACGTGTATGAACGAGGAAATCGTTTATGACGGTGAAGGTCTAGAAGTCACGATATAATTTTGTGATCTTTTTGCTCTTTTCCCTCCGTTCTCAGCCGATGTTTTATTATTTTATCAAAGTTTCTCTTTATTTGATTGTTCAATTAGTTAGCTTATTTGTATTTATATTACTAAAACTATCTTTTCTCCATGCTCATGAGATATGGATTGTCTGCGCCTTTTCCTCTTGAATTCTTGATCGGCTGTCCTTCGATTTACTCGAACAACAAACTATCCAGAACATTAATATCAACTTGCGTCATAGATCCCGTCAACTCTTAATTTTCTGTTGTATTACAGAAGGAAAACCAACTGTTGATCCTTCCAGAGGCTGGAGCAAGGCAAATTCACAACCGCTAACCGCCAACCTCCGCCCCACTCAAAGCGCACATCACTCCAGGTTAAAGTTTCAACTAACCTTCATGAATCCTGTTTTACTGCCACAGTGACTTTTTCCTCATAAAAGTGACCGAGGAAAGATGCCATGCAAGTTTTGGTAATTAATATCTTAAAATATAGCATCTCGGGACTCTCCATAGTGGAGAATCAATATCCTAAAGTAACCTTAACACTAACCTTCTACTCCACAAGCATCCATTTCATTCCATTTGATCGCATCTCACACCGTCCTATCTCATCTAAGCATAGCATGCCCTTCCTCACAAACAAACCTCTCGTATCTTCAACTCTCCACCAAACCCGCACGCGCAGTAACACCGACCCCAAGCCCGCTAAAACATCACATTCGACTTCCGCATCCATAGACTCGGGATATGCAAGTGGATGGGGAACCATCCATTTCTGTTCCAAAGGACCATTTACTTCTCGCCGAACCTCCATCTTCAACGACGAACATCTAACGTGTGAGGGCCATCCCGTCATTTTCGAGTATGGGGAAGATATCAAAGTGTATTATATCGGGGAGGCGAAAATCGCGAATCTGAGGGAGAAAATGGGAAAGAGTCGAGAGGTATTTATTGGGAAGTCGGCAAGGAAAGGTAAATCGGGGAATAGGTGTAAGAATACAAATAGTGCGAGTCGTCGAGATAGTCACACTTCCGGGAAAGTTTTCCAAAAACCGAAACCGATTCGCAGGGGACGAATGGTGAAGGATGAGAAGGGTCATGTGAGAGCGGTGTATGAGGATGAGGAACCGATGGATTTGGGGAGGAGGATTGCGAGGGAATCTATTAGAGATATCTCGACTCGTAAGTGTGTGTTGTGTTCTTGGCAGGGCTGAAACTAATATGGGTTTAGTTCTCAAAGTGCCCTTGGTGCCTGTGAAAAATGGCATGGATGGAGATGGTGAACATGGTGTTAGGGCACTGTGGAGTTGGGGGTTTGGAAATCGATGGGATGATTTTGGGTTTGATGTTTTCACTCCATAAAGGGCGTTGCGGAAAAGAGTAAAATTGGGGTTTGGAGTTTGGGGGTTTACTGGGAATCTCCTGAGGTTTGGGTTCTTCTAGTATGCTTGTGGTATCTTGAGGTTAGCGAATATATGATACTGATTTAGATGTTGCTGTGGATGGTTCTGTGAGGAACTGTATGTGCGATTTGTCGTTGACAGCTGAGAGGAAGCGGCGCTTGCGCGAAATTCATACTGTTGTCAATGATATTCAAAACAGAAGGACGAATACTAAGAACAACTCTAAGTTACTGTCTCATGGAGCTAAAAATGAACAGAGATTGTAGTTGTAAAAGTTGCGTATATACTTTTCTAACCCAACGCCATCTTGAGGTCTATTTTACAAGTCATTAATCTATGTTGACGTTCGATCGCTTTTGTAAGGCTCATATCCATGCCATTCTATAATTCGTGCTACTCGTCCGCTTTTCCCATATCTATCCCATAGTATTTTCTCCCGAATCAAGCGAACTTCTTAACATGCATCCCAGTTTTGCTCAATCTAGCTGCAATGAAAAAAGCCACTGTTGCAATAAGCAATGCTCCACAGAATGCTATGGTAGGAACGTATCCGGAACTCGAGAGGATCTGTCCAGCAACTGGTGTACCGATCAAAAGACCTAATCCACCAATTGCAAAAGCCATACCCATTCTCGTGCCTACGACGCCCATGTGAGGGCTAAGCGTTACGATGATCGTGGGTGGAATTGACACGAAACAACCTGTGGAAAATCCATAGAGAAGGGCGAATACGACCAGACCGCCAACAGAATGAACACCAGTCCAGCCAAATGCTACAACACTTGCGATGAGTGTTCCTGGTATGATGATATTTAAGGGTCCAAATTTATCGGCAAAGTAGTTGGGAATAATACGACCGAAGATAGACGCCGCATTAATGGTACTCAGCATATAGAATGCCGAGTTCGAATTCATGATTTTGTCATCCATGGCGTAGGATGAGATGTAGTAAAAGGGGATATTAAGACCCATGAACCCGAAAAAAAGGCCGATGGTAAAGAGCAAGTATGGTGGTTCTTTAAATGCGGCCAGATCTATTAGCTTTCGCTTTTGCGATGGCTTCACACGCATCTTCATTATGCTGATGGAAATAGAAAGGGTAGCGAGGAAAATAAAACCAAGGGCTCTTGTTGTCCAACCAAAGCCGATTTTAGGTTGAAGATTATGGAAAATGATTGGGTAAAGTACGCCACCTGAGAATATTAGCTACTGACTCGATACCGCTGTGTTGAATGGTATGATAGCCAACGAGAAAATTACTTACCGAGTGAGCTTCCACTCGCCGCAATCCCAGTTGCGAAAGCTTTCCGTGTTGAGAAATAAGTAGACATGATCGCGACACTAGGAACAAAAAGACATCCCAGTCCAATTCCCATACACATAGCTTGTGCGAGTACAATTTGCCAGTAGCTTGTGGAGATAGATGTCATCATCATGCCAAAGACAACCATGAATGTCCCAGTACACAGAAGGGGACGAAAGAGACCGGCATCTTGGAAGAAGTTAGTAATTTATTATTTTAAGAGGGGTAAAAGGGGAAGAATTACCGAAGAGAGGACCAGTGAAAACCCCCACAAGTAAGAGCAAGAAAGCTTGTATAGAACCAATCCATGAAATATTAGATGGTGATTCATGAGATAGTAAATCATTTTCATAAAAAGTTTGGAATGCACCAAACATATTTACTATGCCCCTATTGTCATTGTCAGCTTTAATTAGGTGCCCATTTCTTGGAATGAAAATCATACCATGAATTAAAGAATAAGAAGAAACTCCCAACCACTTGAAGCCATGCAACAACTCCTCCATTTGGAATATCGGCATGAGGATTCGGTGCAACTTGAGGTAGCTCTTCGGCAATAATCTCAGAATCATCACCCGATAACTTTTCTCCCTTTGATTCAATAGAACCCCCGGCCGAAGTATTTTGATCCATTTCGGCGGATACTTGATCCGTCGGGTGATTGGCGGGATCGGTTTCAGATTTGTTATGAAAAGTATGTATGGCTACCATGGTACCGGTATGTGGCTTTCGGTTGAGTTCGATAATTGATGGTATTAATTGAGTGTTATGCCACGTATATCAGCCGAGTACATTCTTTTCTCTTATATTCATCCTCTCGCGCTCAGAAGGTCCCGAAGTAAGAAACTAGCAATAGATTCACAATCTTGAGAGCGCGGGTTGATATAAGTAGACCGCGGATGTTGCGGTAGGATCTCTTATATTCTTATATCCGCCAATTATATGACTCGCTAGTGCTAAGATCGCCAAAGATATGGAGAAAGATCGTGGAAGGTGTCAAGAGGTCAAGAGTGGATATGAGACATGGGAAGATTTCTTCAATATCTTCTTTTCGCCCGAGCGTTTCTGACGGTATTGGGACTCGGGAAATACGTATAAGGCCGAGTTTCATGTCGGTGATTCAATAGAAAGACGAAACCGATGGCGGTGGCGGTGGATGATATCAATTCTGAAAGTGAAGCCAAAAGTCTCACCGAGATATCGTCGTTGGAGCTGTCTTGGAGGCGATGTCACTGGTTGTGCCATATGATCGGCGTCAGCAGTGATCAGTCATCTTCTTCATGTCTTTTGGGCAGGATTGGTCGACAACCCCTCGACGGTTTGTCTTGCATCACCCTCATTCCCATTGTCGTCGTCATCATTATCATCCAAAACAACGGAATCATGTTATCTCGACATTGAGAGCACGCAGCAAAAGATATCACGGGCTTATGTCGCCTAATATCTAATATCATCAATGCTATCCGGGAGAAGATAAGCCGGTGAACTTCTCGAAATAACATATCGATGAGCTCAGTATTTCTACGATATCTATTAATAGTAACTTTCTGCACGATTGGGATAGATGACAGTGTCACCAAACGGTAGGTCACTCGCATCCTGTATACCCTCAATTATGCGGTGCACTGTCTCTAATATTGGGTTCGTACCTACCTAAAAAGGTAGACTTTTATCGATTTGCGCTAGTCATCCCACCCGAAAGTATATAATAACTCACCATCGCTCGCTCGCTCACCCACGAACCATGCACAAAAGATTAATTTTCACGATCGATCAGGACGCAAGAATCCAATACCAGAATGGAATTGATATTCATGCTGCCCTTGCATAACTACCTAAATATATCGCCATCCAACGCGGTCAAATACCAATACTACTATCTCAAACCATCAGACGTTAACCTGCTCAAATCTTTTCATTTAACACACGGCCATCAACCTTAACCTGCTCAACTCTTTTCATTCAATACAGGGCTACTTCCAGCCTCGATATATGCCTCTCCATCTCTCAAAAGCTCGACTCGTGCAGCAGCATAAGGCCTCGAGGGATTGCCAGCAGGCTTGATACCAAGCAATAGCGTTATTTGTACCTCACCAAATTGTCTGCGGTTGTCATGGAATAGACGAACATTGTCCTCAGAAACAACATCCCCTCGCATAGGACTATAGAACGTGACCGGTGACCGAGGTCTGGCTTTGATGATGAGATTCAACTCGCTGGCTAAATAAGCAATTTCGGTACACGATGACGTGCAAGCAGCGACAATTTCTTGTCGCGTCTTTCCACTGAGAAGACAGAGAGGTAGGAGTACGTCGACCAATTCCTTGCCAATTTCCTGAAAGGTAAAGTTATCTGGGAAATAACATAGATCTCCGTATCCAGTTCTTATTGGGTCGTCGACAAAGCGTGTGCTGTTGTTCCGGAGACAGAAATAATTCTCAACCGCATCATCAATCCTCTCGGGATGTCCTATAGTATGTTAATACTCACTCATCTTCAGACAACACAGGGTATTACTGACCTTGCAAGTGGAGTTTTATACTGTCTCGAAAATGTTCTATGTCTTTTGGCACGCGCGAAAAGACAGCTTCCAACAAGAACCGTGATACCAACGCCCGAAATATTGTTCTCATACTCAATTTTTCCAGGCTTGAAGATTGGAAGTAATCGGGAATATCACTTAAATTCATGATTCGTAAAGAGTTCACAAGAAGTGAAACGGTTGTTATACTTTTCCTATTGCTCCGGTCGTGATCATTTATCTGGGCAATGTTGGGCCCAGACAGTGGAAGACAATCATCCCGTATAATATTCTCATTGGCGAGCATAACTAAAGTGTAATCGACAAAGCGATCAATCGCGTCAAGGCGTTCTTGTACCTCTGCAGATTCAAGCGGATACTGTATGATTATTTCGTTCTCCAGTGGTGATGTAATAAGCGTAGAAGATTTGTTGTCGGTACATTTTACCGGTGCTGGTATGGGCTTCTCCAGGCCAAAATGGCCCCAGAGCAGAGGAACATTTCCTGTAAAAATTGGAAGGCTTGCCTCGTGCTCAGCATGGGTTATCTCATCATCATTGAATGTACAACTTCTGCTGATGTTTTCGGCCGTGCTCTCATCAACGATGCAAAGTGCGCATCTGCTCGGCCGAGTGAACTCTGCAATTTTCGAATTTGGGTTCAACACCCGACATGGTAATCCGCGTATAACACAGCGCTGACAAGGTCTGCCGGACTTTGGAATACCAGAGACTTGTATTTGCTCAGCTTTGTATTTGTTTTGGTCGCCCTGTGACAAGCTCTTGTACCATGGCGCTGTGTGGACAGCAAAGACATGTCGCTTCACCCCCAGTATCCTCGGAGCCTGTGGCATATTGGAAACTTCCGATGTCTTTGAATCTACTGGCAGGCTACACTTAATGTTGAATTTCACTATAACATTTCGATTAGCAAGTTTCCACGATGGAAATCAAAAAGTGCAAAGAAGCTATGGTACACCACCAAAAAATAGTTTCTAGTAATAAGGGAAACAATATGACATGGCTTCACTTACTGCAATTTAGGCATGGCATCGTTCGCTGTTTGGACGGCAAATTTTCCATTCTTTTCGGTCGTCTTGTACATTCCATTTGGTTTGCGTAACAGTGGTTACACTTTCCATCGGCATCCTTCAAGTCGTACACACAATTGGTCTTGCTCTCATAGCACAACTCACAGCGCCGGAGTGGATGGCTGGTTGAATCAAACTTGTAGTTTGGAGGGAATACAATACACTTGACTTCTCTTGACAGACAGCTTTCACATGCTGGTGAACGTTCAGTCCCGATGTCAGTCAAATCTTGAATCTTCTTTGCTTTTCTCTCATTGTCTTTCTCTGCCTTAACCCTTTTCCGCTCGGCTTTTTCTCTCCTTCGAATCGTAGTTTCGCTGATTGTGTCTCTCGGCATGTTGAACAGATAAGTTGTTCGAAGATGACGAGCTTCTGCTGAAATGAGTATCAGGATATTATATGTATAGACACTTAGGTGCTTGATGGGTTGAGCACTTGCAAATAGATGCTAGAAAATCCAATACTTGAACAAAAGAATACTGGGTAGTTTTACGATATCGAAAAACACAACCACAATTCAAATCAGGAATGATAAACAACAGAAGATAAACAATAAACAAACTTTTTGTTGTTCATCTTGAACTTTTTGAATATCTAGTCAGGTTGCCCCGAGGATTCCTTATTCCAAAACATGACAAAACCCCGACGTTTGTCCTCAATATTCTGTTTTCTGGTCCTAATAATTACAAAAGTTTTGAAGTTCGAGACTTTCCTAGTAGTACCCGAAGAAAAAGGAAAGAAAATCGGATCGGGATGTCTATATTGCACAGAAAATGGCTCGGTATCGGGACACGGATTCTAACAGACGCCATTCGAGCAAATGAGGCGAAGTATATGGTATTGATCAAGGAATACAATGCCAATATTCGGGACTGCAGACGGGTATCGACAGACTAGGTGCTAGGCAGACACACTTGGTGTGGTGGTTTTCAGCTTTCTGTGGATATCGCGGCTAGGTTTAATATTGCGCCACTTGGTGGCGTCGAGAGAAGGCTCCTCGGGCCTCCAAAGTCAACGGAAATCCAGGTAGGTATGCGCGATTAATCAAAAGCTCTCGTTTGAAAGGCTCCCTCGCATCACTGCTTCAACACCCGGCCTTTTGGTTCAATATCCGATCACGGATACATTGCAGATATTACAGAAGGGTTGCTAGGTAGATGATGCATATGCATCTTCGCACAGTGCAAGGTAAGTTACATTTCTATAGCAACATGCAATCACTTTGTTTCACTTTGAACTGAAGATGCAAAGTAATTGGGTAAAAGGAAAATATATATAGTTATCGACCACTTATACTTGACCAACCCCACTTTTATACCAAAACTTACTCATTTCAATCAATTATAATGGATTCAAATATTGATAAAAAGTTTCGAAATTTTATAATTTCTTTTAATTGTAATCTAAAAAATCCCTAAAAATTTGTACCTTTTTTTTTAATAATTTTCTTATCTTGTATTATAAAGCTTAAAAGATTTTCAAATACATTTTAGCTTTGTTTTACTAAAAAAATCCCTAAAAATACTAAAATTATTTTTCAAATCTATATCATTCAATCAAGAATTTTTTTGAAAAAATAAAAATATAATTTATTAATTTTTATA
>PQXL01000360.1:0-41732 GCA_004916875.1 Botrytis galanthina
ATCTCTTCCCATCTCTTCCCATCTCTTCCCATCTCTTCCCATCTCTTCCCATCTCTTCCCATCTCTTCCCATCTCTTCCCATCTCTTCCCTTCCCTCCCCTCCCCTTCCCTCCCCTTCCCATCTCTTCTCACACATATCCATATGTATCCTCCACCTCTTATCCTC
The DNA here is from genome assembly GCA_004916875.1 of Botrytis galanthina. NCBI lineage: Eukaryota > Fungi > Ascomycota > Leotiomycetes > Helotiales > Sclerotiniaceae > Botrytis > Botrytis galanthina. Next base: position 167 of record PQXL01000360.1, read on the forward strand.
TATCCATCCCCTTATCCATCCCCCTATCCACCCCCATCCTAAATACACATCTCCAAATTTACCCATACCCACATCCATATAAATCCTATCCAAACCACCCACTCATATAAAACTCATTATCTACCTACCTACTAACCGATTAATAGTAAGTTTCTCAAAACTCCAGATTCTCTCTCCATCATTCCCATCATTCCCATCACTCCCATCATCATCTATCGGAATATCAATCATGTGATCATAGAGAGCATTGTATTAGCTAGTGCGGCGTTAGCACTTCCTTGTATTAAATACTAGCTACGCATAGATAGTAATGATTAAAAATATATACAATTATAAAATAAACTAAAGTGCTTTACACTTATCGAATTAAGTTAATACCAACATTATCCTTCCTCAGCCAAAGCCAATCCTTTACCTTTGAGAAACTCAAGTATAACCACAACCAAAACCACAGGCGTCACACCTGACAATCAAGCTATATCACTCAGGCCAAATCTTGAGAAGTTGATATTCATCACTATCAGCTATATAGCTACCGAGCTAGCAAGTCTTTCTCTCTCCCAAATAAAAATAAAATGAACAAAGAATCCCTTAAAACCTCATCCATGAATCATCCATCCTAGATCCTAATGCATTCGCCTTTCCACCAAATTCCCATTTCATATCTGTTGAATCATACGAGTACATAAATGCCCTTTCCTCTCGTGGAATTGACAATTTTAACTTCCATTCTCAATCAGAACATCACCCACTATCCCCTCCACTCCGATCCATTGCTAACTCCACTTCCATTCTCTCCAGGTATGGGTAATGTTCCATCCTCCTCACTTTCTTCCCCCTCATCCTCGTCCAAGATTCTCGCCAACTCATCTGGATCCTTCATTTTCGCATCCTTATCCACATCCGCACCAATGACCCCACTTTCTTGTCCTTCATATCCTGCCTGTCTTTGACTTTCGCCTGCGAGAACTCCCTCATCTGCACTAACTGAAATACCTCTTGCTCCCCATTTAGTACCATTTCGGCTTGGCTCTTGTCTGCCAACAGTATTTGCTTCTTCATCCCCTTCGTCATCATCATCCGTGCCCACCATATGTTTGTTGCCCAACACTCTATTCAACAACCAGCCTCTACTGATGTCATCCGCATCAACCACTCCTCCATTCCTCAACTTGACTCTCTGTCTTGTGTAATAAACCCAAGCAAAATCGATGTAAAACGCTGTTTGAATCACACCGCCAATAATTGATATCGCATCTGGAGAACGATCATTTATATCTAAGGAACGCCAAATCCAATTCAAGATGTAAAAGAAACGGTAGGAGCCGAGTGTTACGAGGTAGAAAGAATCGAGGACTGTGGGAACTGTTGTTTGACGGAGAAGAAGAAGTTGAGGGAGGATGCAGGTTGATTCGAGAAGAATGGAGAAGACCCAGAGGACCTATTTTCATCTTGATTAGTATTGCCCATAGTCAAATGTTGAGGAATGAACTCACCTCCATAAAACCCCAACCATACTTCCTCTCGAAAATCATCATCGCAATCGGTGCCAATACCGCACTTCCCACAAAACATAATCCTCCAAGTTTCCATGCCTTTTCTCTTTCCCTAGTTCTCGCATACACTCTTAACATCAAAAAGAGAATATAGAGAGAAGAGCCTATGTAGAAGACTTTGAGGACGAAGTTCCAGAGGATGAAAATCCCAGAGAAGAGATCCAGGTAGCGGGTTATAAAGACGAGAGCATAGAGGGATTGGGTTATGAGGGAGACGCCTGGGAGATGTTAGTTTGGGGGATTGTTTATCGGAGGGGTGGGGGATGGCGGGGAAACATACCTTCCGCAGAGGAGTTACGGTGAATGGCGAATATGAGGATACATTTTGAGAGAGTATGGGAGATATCTCCTAGTATGCGGAAGAACTGAGGAGAGAAGAGAGGTTAGTGATGCAAAGCTAGGAATGGAGTTGGGATTGTGCGAATAATGGCAGGCAGCTTTGGATGATTTCCATGATTGACATACATTGAACCCAACCATCCTATCTACAGGTATCAATCAACACCCAACGGGATAGTTGTAAATAACAGTTGCTAAGTGAGGACGTTCAAAGAATGATGGATTGTATAGGTAACTGATGAGCTGTGAAAGCTATGGTATCCGGTAGATTACGCGTCGCGGTCGTTATGCGACAATACCTAGGTAAAGAGCATTAGAGAATACGAAGCATCACTGTCCTCGAAATCCTCAATGAGATATCTCCAAGATAGGTTGTAAATCTTCAAGAGAACAATGAGATCAAATGAATAAATCAGGACAGTTTGAATGAAGTGAAACATGGTAACGTTGTCACAGGCTAAAGGAATGGATAGCTTCAGCGATTCGCTTGTGGCTGATGCTTTGTATTGTGGCTGAGATCTGAGGGTATTTCCCGAGGTCGTATTAATAAGGGTTCACCTGGGCAAGTAAGGGTCTATTAGGGGACCATCACTAGATCATTGGACAATCTAATAATAAGTAATCTACGAATTCATCGATTTTTTAATGAAGATAGGTTTGATAAAGGTTTATAGAGTGAAGTAGTTGCACTTATAGTAAAGTAGACTCTCATATGAACATATCTAACAGTATCTTGTAGAATAGAATATACATAATTCATTGAGATCCATATATAGATCTCGGTATGAACATAAACGCCGAAATCTTAGACGATCCTTCTGGGAAAAAATACAACAAAATAGCTACATATGCATCTATCTCAATTCTACCTCCCACAATGCTCTCAAGACAGATAATCCTCCACCTTGAGTTTCTACAGTTCTTCCTCTACCTCGATCATTGGGATCTTTTACCCCACTATCGTTATTTACACCTTCTCTAGTCTTGCTTGCTTTCGCTTCTTTGGGGTATTCCTCTCCTCTCCATTCGGCATTCTTTGGAACTCCAGTATTTCGATAGTCTACGGAGTTACTCGATGTCTGATTCTGTGCGTCGTCTGCGAGAGAACTCTGAGTAGCCGGTACGCCCCACCACATACCAAATTTCCCTTCTTCATTCTTGGTACTTAATGCAGCTTCGGCATTTCGCCTGATCCATTTTGTATACTTTGAGCATTTGTCAGAATGCCACTCTCTGTCGAGTTCTAGACTTTCTTTCGTCCCTGCAATAGGCTCTCGTGGCAAATTACTACAGAATGCAATTAAATGATGAAAGAATATGCCTTTGAAAGTTTGTCCATTTTGAGAACACGAAGCACTTGAATCGCAACCTTCTTCTAATATTCCATTTCTACCAAGACCAAACCATTGTGCCAATGCGGAACCATCTTTGGGTGGTGGTGAGATGACAACATTATCTTTCAAATCGTAGCCCGTGGCATTGATAACATTCGCGATGAGTTTATGGCCATCCACAAGGTATGATCGTGCGGCGGTCGCGTCATACAGACCACGTTGTCCAGTCAGTAAAACACCTTGATTATAGGTGTATACCATCTCATTTCTAGAATCGCAATGTGTATTGTCACCGCCAGAAAGATTCGAGATGTGATATCCGTCGACATATAATCCTTGCAAATCCGTCATATTTGAACCATTCAGCCATCTGTAAGCATCAATGGCTGCCTGTAGGTATTTCGGATCGCGAGGTGGATATGTAGAGCTGGAATGAATAAACGGGGATTGGTTGTCATCTCCAGGGAAATATAGGTACATCGATATCGAAGCTGCGATGTAGAGTTCATTTGTGATTGCATTCTTGTATGGAGTAAGATATGGAGACCAAATCATCCCACCACCACAGAGAGTAGTATCCCACCCTTGCGATGCCAATTCCCAAAATAGTCGCGCCCGGTGGGCAAATGCAGGTTTGTATTGTTGTCCGTACCACTCTGGTTGAGAGTTGTTCGAATAATGTAATTCAGAGTGCAAATCAATGAATTTGACGGTATCCAACCAACCAAGAACTACCCATAACATATCATCATAGGCTTGCTGTCGTAGGGAGAAGGCATCCTGGCCAAAATAAAATCCAATAACTTCAGTAAAGTATTTGTTGATGATGTTCTCGTTCGTTTTTGGGGAGGAAAGTTCAGAAAAGGACTTGGTAATAGTGGTGAGTGCACCAGCAACATAAGTACCTGTTTGGAAAGTGGTGTCAGTTCTTGCTCTATAATGATTTCAACAAGGAAAGAGAGAACTATACCAATCACTGCAGATGTCCAATCAATTCCTGTTGGATAAATGCCTTGCCATGTCGCAAAGTAGTCTCCTTGTAGCACGTCCAGCGCGCTTATCATCGCCGGTAGGATTTTTGTATCTTCAGGCTGGATGAGCTTTTGAGGGCTCCCATTGATTGTGATATCTTCATTATTCGTAAGTGGTCGTTGAATCATATCATTCTGTCGCACAACATCGTTTGACCTCCCATATACGCCAATTGAGAAAGATATTGCGCAGAAGAAACACAGCAAAAGTAAAGATATGCGCGGTCGCGGATTGGTATGTAGTGAGAACGAAATCATGATTGAGGCTTCTCCTCACCGCCGATCAGAGAGTAACAGTAATATGTACGAAATGCGATTGAGACAAAAGGAAAGCAGCTATTCCAACAAGTAGGACCTTTTTATCCTTCTATTCAAATAACTTTAGGAGACGAAGACATATACATTCGAGCAAGAAAGAAGAAAATGACAATGAAGTTGTCCACGAGGTCACAAAGGAAAGGAGAGGAGGAAGAAAAAGGAAAGGAACGGGAGCAGCTTATGATTCAGAATTGAAGCTTGCGAGGGTTGTAGGAGTCCTCGTGTTCCTGTCTCCGGTGATCTTGGGGGGAGTGCCAAGGGAAGTCTTACCCCATTTGAGAACTAAGTTGTTTCCAAAAAAAGGCGGAGGCGCGGGGTCATGTCATGTGATCATGTGCCTTTCCGAGAAGTTTCTCTTTATCCAGTCCAATGCTGCATGTTTGTCATTTTCACCCATCATCACAACGTTCATTTTTGGGAATAGCATCATTTCTTGTCAAACCTACGAAAACGACAATTTCTCACTTGATATCGACGGCATGCTTCTGCTCACAATGTTAAAGCACAAGGGATGGCACCTACACACGAGGCCAATACGATGAAATGTCTGCATAGACATCATCAGCCAAATCAACGTTATCGTCATGTTTCAAAAGAATTGGTATCAACGTTGTTCGTTCTCATCATGATCATAATAATAGTACATTCATTGGTTGTTTCTATCCCAACCATATTTCAAAAAGTCTCACTCGCTCCTGGCAACTCCACGCTGAAAAAACAATCATCCTCCCAACACCGATCCCGCTAAATATTCATACAGATTATCGCAAAGAGTATATCTCAATTCGTGACAAGTGTCACATTGGATATGATACTCTTCACAAGCCTGGGACTTGATGACCTAATGACTATTGTCAGCGATAATGTTCTAAAAAAGAATGGTATCAAGATAGTCACTTACGACCAAGAGGTTTGGCTCTCTTGTAAATGTTGTTCGCTTGTCCTTGTCGAACCTTCAATGCTTTTGCTCTACACAATAGATCAGTATCTTGTGCTCTTGCTATTTTCAAAGTTTGAATGACTTACTGTGCTTCCATCTCCAACTTAAGTTGTCTCATATGTTCTCTGGCTTCCGCCACCGCCTCTCTAGCATTAATCAATGCTCTGTCGGCTTCTCTCTCCATTTGTTCAGCATTGATGATTCTTTGCTCCGCAGCTGCGATAACTGGGTCTTGAACTTCTCGATTCTTGTGTAAGAATCCGCGATTGCGACTACTGTGAGATGGAGTGGAGGAGACGGTGGACATGGAACGTTCCGATGGTGAGACAGACTCGGCACGGTTACGATGGAAGATAGATGAGCTTCGCTTGGGCTCTTCCACGACTGGCTCTGGCTCATATTCTTCTTGATGGCGACCGAAAAGAGGCATGTTGATGGTTGGTATGGATTGTTTTGAGATTCGATATCTGTTCAAGGATATAAATGAATATCTGGAGTATATGACTTGGCGAAAGCTTATGGTATATATTATTTTTGATGATTTGATAATGAGAAATTTCTCCAAGAATACGAGCAGTTTCGTGATACTTATCTCCTTTCTCTCATTCAATCCTTCTCCCCATCATCATAAGAATTTCGCTTCTTGCCAAGTTTCTCTCGAGGAAGCAGGGGGTGCACACAATGACGTCAATTATGCGACGTCAGCGATCATCTCTTTCCTGTATTACACAACCAATAGATAAATGAACATCAGAGTTAAATGCTTGTATTATGATAATCATATGAAGGAATCGATTGATGAACTGCTGGCGGTGAATGATTGGGCTTGAGCACATCAGCCAGGATAGGGCATGGCAGCGGGTGAATGGTTACACAAAGTTTAATTGATTGATTTCAACACACGCTCAAGGTGCGATTCAGATGCTATTCGCTCGCCAGGCTTGACAGGTTTCTTGGGATCATGTCTCTCCCCTACGACGTAAACTACATCGAAGACAGGATATAGTCTAGCCTAGTTGATTAGATAGTTGATTCTGCAGGTGATAGCAAATGCCCCTCCGATTCCAGACTAAAAGATGTACTTTCCCATCTATCTATTTCCAGCTAATCAAATGGTTCATTAGATCGTTTTGTTGCATGTCTGGAGATTCAAAATCGTTCTAGTGAACTTGCCCCTCAACTGATTGGATACTTGAATAACTCACAATAGACTTTTGTTGCATATCTGAAAGTATAAAATCGCGATGGTTGACTCGAGTCAATTTGTAATCAGGATTAATGCCCTCTTTGCTTACCAAAAATTGAACATAGTACCTATGTACATAAAAAGAACATGTTTTAAGAACTTGCTGGAGGAAGTAGGAATATGTTGATTGATTTTGTTCATTTGAAACTCGAAAAGACATCCATGACTTATGAATCCAATTTCAGGCTCGCCAAGTCTTCCTCATCTGAAAGGTCAATATGAGGCTATTCTACTACAGTGATTGATTTTTCACTGGCAAGAGCACTAATCAGGAAGATATTCGAGGCAGAAACCAGGATGTTCACAAAGAATTTGAAGCAGAGCAGATGTAGATTTTCTTTCCGAAAATTAATGATATCATAATATTGAAACCCTAATAACAGCTTGATTCAATCTCATTCCGTTAGCCTTTGCATTTTTGAGTATCAAGCGACAGATCGCCTTGAAGATTTTTCATTCCATCATTCATTTCATCGTTTCTCCATAAACAATTATTGATCCATGACCAAAACACTTCTGAACCTAACATCACCACTTAACATGTGATCATAAGCCTTCTGGACATCCTTCAATGGGAATTTCTCAATCATGCAATTAACATCATGCAACTTGGTGAACTCGATCGCCTCCTCACAATCCAATGCATGACCAGATGGGAAACCGCAAACTGAAGCCATCTTCACGATAAGATCAATCGAGTTGATCTCCACACCACCACAAGGAGCCAAAATGAGCAACTTTCCACCCGCACCCAATCCACCAGTCAAGGGTGAAATAGACTTTGGGTTTGGAGCCGTGCAAACAATCAGGGCTGCTCCTCCCATTTCGGTCAATTTCTTGACGGGATCATCTTTCGATGCGTCAATATACTCATGAGCACCCAACTTGTGGGCAAAATCTCTCTTCTTGTCACCACCGCTGATAGCTACAACCTTGAATCCCATCTTAGCTGCATACTGTACAGCCAAATGTCCCAATCCACCCAATCCTTGAATAGCAACAACTTCACCAGGTGTAATCTGTAATTTTCTCATACTGTTGAAGACAGTGATACCGGCGCAGAGAATTGGGGCATATTCACAAGGATCGACATCTTCTGGAACTCTCACTACGGCTTCGCTTCGAAGGTGAACAAATTCAGCGTATCCTCCGTCGCGAGTAACACCATTAATGGCACCATTGGAACACATTTGACTGCGGGATCAAATCGTTAGCAAATCACAAACAATATTGCAGAAAGGAATGATAATAGCGAGAGAGAAAACATACAATTGTCCTCGATTGCACTGTTTACAAGTGGCATCATGACCTCCATGCCAAGGGCCTCCTACTCTCTCCCCAACCTTCCATTTCTGCACACCTTCTCCAACAGCAGCAACGGTACCAATTATCTCATGGCCCGGGATGATCGGAAACCCGTTTCCGAAGCCACCGGATTGAACAACGGCGTCGGAGTGACATACTCCGCATGCAATGACTTTCACGAGAACCTCATTTGCGGATGGTTGTCTGAGCTCGACGTCTTTGATGACGAGTGGACCATCGGCTTTTTCGAAAACAGCAGCTTTGTAGGTTTTGGGGAGGGACATTGTGGAGATGAGGGCTTGAGCTTTGTTTTTTAGAGTGGTTGGGAGGGTGGTTATGGTGTTCATGAGTTGGATGAGTGGATTTTGTTGTTGTGCTTATGGAAACAAGAGAGAGGGACAGAAGCTTCGTTGTATTTATAACTTTGGAAGGAGGAGGGACGGAATGATGTATGTATTTTAGGAATGTGGGCAGATATCGCTGGGAAGATAAAGGAAAGAACTACCCCGCCTTAAATCCGGTGCGGGGATAGCACGCATTCTGCATCGAGTTTGTGATCTAATACATCATAATAACTAATCAAAAGCTAAGATTTTGATAGTCGTCGGCGATACAAAATCTTATCAGGTGAGATGATAGGAGATGCCTGAAAAATGAAGCTTTAGAGCTTTGGAGCTTATGGCAGCGATGAGGTTAGTTGCTAAAGAAGTTAGTAGGTGGAACCCCGCAATTGAACCCCTGATTATAAGCGGCTTTTCATTGGCCACAATACACTCCGTATTTCGTACGCCCGGACTTCGGGCTCTGTACAAAGCTGTCTGTGAATTTTACAAGTACAGAGTAAGCTTATGTCGATAGTGGGGTATTCGAGGATATATCTAACTGGTTTCTTGGCCTATCAAGATGTCTCACATTTCTTCTGTGGTTGAACAATACTTATTGAATCCATTATCATCGGTTTTCCTCGAGATGAATGGTGATAATACTGGTAGATATCACGAGACTTTTCTAATAGGAGATGATATATATTCCAGTGCATATGTCGTGGCATTCTTTGTTCAGAGGAAGTTTCCTTAAAACAATCCACATCGCGAGCAGAGAATCAATCATCGCGATATCATTTGGACAAATACAGAAGTTTCGTATTCCATCCCCAAAATGCTTGACAGTCCTCGATGTAACGTTTTGATTGTGTGTCTGAATGTGATTGTCCAGAATCACCCAAAGATCTTAGCAAACCAAAGGTGCAGAATCGTAAAGTAGAAACATCACAAATGAAGACACCACCACAATCCATTTCAGAAATCTCATTGGTTTGTCAATCTTTACAAAATTTCCTTGCATAAAGCCACAATCAAGAGTAGCATGACGATACTTCTACCTCAACCGGTCATTTTCAGATTTCCCCTCATTCCTGCATTTTAAAATGGCAGTGATAAAGATGGTTACTAGTTCACGTTGCTCAACATGAGTTCGTCTTCTTCATCTTCCAAAGTCAGATACAGGATGATACCGACAAAAGACGACGGATTAAGTGCCGCAGTAGGGAGAGTGGACGAAGAATCCGAAGAGGTGGTACAAGAAGAAAACGTCACAGGTTTCGATAGTAAATGGAGATCTATCACGGAATTTCTTCCTCCATGGAGAAGTATTTTTGACCGGGAAACGTGAGCTGAGTCCATCATTTCTTGTCTCACTCAGTAGTACTAACACCCCACAGCTATCCCGGCTCCCTTCTCTTCAACACGGGAGCTTTCATCCTCCCAGCTCTTTACTCCACCCTCAGCAAACTATGGGTAGCCAACATCGATTCTACCCAAGTGGCAACCACAGATGTATACACCTATATCGGTGTTATAGTAGAGGTACTCAATGAAGGGCTCCCTCGAGCCGTCTGGGTTATCATAGCTGATGAATCAAATCGAAGTCTCCGTTCACGATTAACACTTACCTATACCCTCATTTGCTTTCAAATATTATTCGGGACTCTACTCATGATAATTTTTCTTGCAAGTGCCGAACATCTCGCCGCGGCTTTTGTACCTGAGATTGTAAGGAAAGCTAGTCTTACATATGTGAGAATTTCGTCAGTACAAGCTTTATCTAGTGCAATGAGCACTGCAGTTGCAAATTCGACACGAGCTTTGGATCATCCGGATGTACCGCTGTTGATCAGTTCGGTACAGTTTGCGGTGAATATCATGTTGGACTTGCTCATTATTTCAAAGTTCCATGTAGGCTCTTTCACACCAACAGTTAATACACAGGCGTTGATCAGAATGGCATGTGATCTTGCTTCTGCAGGATGTGGCTTGCTATACTTTCTTTATCTTGCTTTGAAGATGCAGCGGTCTACTTCTTCACCTCCCATCACACGCGAATCCACATCTTTATCGGCGTCTCCATCAGGTTTACTCTCACCATCCGAGTCAGGAAACGCAATCGAGCCAAAACCTAAAATCACCATTTTAGCACTCAAAACACTCTTCAAACCAGGAAAATGGACATTCCTCGAGTCTGCTCTACGTAATGCGATTTATCTATGGCTCATCCATGGGATCGTATCTATGGGTCTTGATTATGCTACTGCATGGGGTGTATTCAATAATATCCGATGGGGTATTGTTATGGTTCCTGTGAACGCATTGCAGGCATCTACATCGACCTTCGTAGGTCATGCGTGGGGAGCTTGGAGAAAGGGTGTTGGGATGGAGACCAGGAAGCCGAGAGCTGAGAGGGCGGATGTTATAAGTAAGTCTTAAGCTCCATCTATTGGAATAAAGACGAGAGAAAAAATCATACTGATAGTCACAGAAATTGTTCACTACGCCCTGGTATCTAGTGTCATTGCACTTCTCATAGAAAGCCTGTTCTGTATCTTCCTCTCCCTCTGGGGCATCCGCAAGTTTTCTTTCTACCTCTCCGAATCTGCAGCTGTAGCCAAAATCACAGAACACATGTGGAGAACAATCGACTGGTGTTACATTTTCTACGCCGTCACCACACAACTTGCCGCTATTCTCCTGGCTACTGTCCCGAAGCTTTATTTTGTGCAAAGTCTTGGAAGTAATTTATTATGGATGCTACCTTGGGCAATTGCGGTGAGTAGAATTCACATGACGAGCGAGAATGCGTGGATGTATGATGGGATTATTTTTGGGGGAGCACTGGTTTTTGATTTTCTGAATGTGGGAGTTGTGCTTGGAGCGTGGTATTGGGGATTGAGGAGGGGAAGATTGGTGGTGGGTTGATTGTGGGAGGGATCAGATCTAGGGTGTATTGAGGAAACTGGAAAGTTAGTTGAGCTTGTTGGTACTTTCGATTGTACGTAAATGCATTTGACTCGGGTAGATAACACTGGTTTTAGAATTCCAGATCTGCAACAGCAGCTTATCGTGGGATGTTGAGACTGTGAATGAGTGAAAGGTAGAATTGATGAACCTGTCAGAAAGGAAACCTTGAGATAACACTATCTTCGTCAGTGGCTGGGGGGGAGGAATGATAATTTGTAAAATCACACATTGAGGAAGCACTGGCTCGTATCTAGATTCAGTTAGCAATATTTGCCTACGTCGGTATACAGGCAAAGCAGCTATGTCTGGTACTGTACTGACATAGAAAATGGTGTTCGAGGCCCGAGAGGCCCTAGAATATTGTGGATACACTGCCTAAAGATCCTTACCGGTAGCCTGGAGTGGATCTTTAATCGACCCGGATTCTGGGGTTGCTAAAGCTTATTTAAATAAGCTTATTAGCAACCCTCTTATCACTTGTTGCTTTCTTCTTCTTAAATCCAGAGATTTCGTTAGTAGTTTATCGTCCATTGAGAATTGTCTCGAATTTCACTTAATCTCAACATTTAAGATGGGTCAGTTCGACTAGAAATACTTACGCATGCTACTTCCAAAATATTAACCATGTCGTCTTCAGGTTACTCAGAGATTCCATGTCAAATCTGTGGCGTTAGCTTTAATATAGGACGAGATCGGACTCCAGATGAAATTGATGACGAAAGTGCTTCCTGGTACAATCCGGATGGGGGGTATAAGGCGGGGGATGAAAATTGTGGTACCGAGTATGGATGTTTGTTCTATCGCACAGCATCGATTCCAGAACAAAATGGAGAGCGCAATATGCAAAACAATATACCTTTTTACGAGGACAACACGCCCATGGTTGAGGACGATAGTTTGTCGTATTCTTATGAAAGTGCATCGGATGATGAGCCTTTGGAGTATGATTCAGACGCGGATGAGACTTCCTTCAAAGGCCATGTTGCGGAAGCATCTTCAACGCTGGAAGATCGTCAGGACGCCCAAATAGGCAGTGAAATGGAAATTGATGACTTCCACGGTGATGCTAACTTCGACTCAGATGAGAAAAAAAGACTGTATCACGAATGGTTATCGGAATTCGATCACCACAAGTTGCTAAATCCTCCGAAAGTCAAAAAGATCATGATGACTAATGAAGAAGCACAAAGTGTGCAGTGGGAAAACAAATTCACACATCTGCCAGGTCCCAAATGCTCAGGAAGCAAAGCATATAATGGCAATTTCATCACTGCTCAAGAAATGAGAGGGTGTACCACGGCACAATGCCTTGTTTACAAGGGTAATAACTGGAGTCCTAGCCCTGACGACGAAGATTTTGAACTCGAAGGGGATGTCTTTCTTTCCGGTCTTGGTGATCATGTACCTTCACGGGACATGGGTTACGTCGTGTTAACGCCAGCCCGTCATGGACTCGACAATGATGTACTCGCAGATACTATGATTTGGCAAGTAAGTCTTTTCAAATCTTCATGATCTCAAACAAAGGAGATGTCTCCATCAATTCTAAGAATCAAGCGTGTTCTCATAACCAGACTGCATCTTAGAATATTGGATATTCTATTCACACATCATTATCTTAGGAACATAGGCTTTGAAAACTGACCTCATGATCTACAGGTGCCTCCAAATACTCGGGAAGTGGCAATGCCATTTCATCCAACTTGTTTCGAGGTCTACAAACATGCATCACGGCTTAGTGTCAATCAGACTTCTATTCCAGATCTAATGAAGTGGCGCGATAAAGAGTCCTGCTACAAATATGACACTGACTATCCTCGCGATCAAGTTGTGCGTCACTGCAGCGAACAATGGTGGAGCCATAGTCTCGGCACAGAATGGCTCGCCGCAAATCCTGTCTTCATACCAGCTTTGCGCTCTGTCTTTGAATCAGCAATATCCACAAATTCACATTTCTCCCTCAGCTCGCCAGCTTTCCCTATGCGTCCTTCGAAACCTCGACCCCGACGATCCCCACGTAATGATTCCCACGACCCATTCCTCAAACTATCGCAAGAACTTCAAGATGAGATTATATCGTATCTTCCATCCAAAGATGTTGCCTCCATTCGTCTCGTATCCAGGGCTTTTACCCAACTTTCTCAGGGTTTCTTCTATAAACTTGTCATTTCTGAAATGCCTTGGTTGTGGGAGATATACGATTCTACACCTCCATCTTTCTGGGCTACAGTCTCCGGGGCGGACCTCGAGTCTCGTGAAAAAAGACGGAAAGAGCATAATGAGGAATTAGTGGTATTGCGTCCACTTATTTGGGAAGAAATTCCCGAGTTGTACGACGAATGGAAAGCTGCTGAGCCCGTGTTCGATGAGAGTATTGAGGGAGCGTTGAAGACGGGGTTTGAGGAAGGGATCGATACGAAGAAATTGGATTGGTATCAATTGTATTTGGGAATTACTAAAGGATTTAAGGAGGGAAGGTTGAAGGGATTACAAAACAGAGAGAGGATTTGGAAGGATGTGGAGGAGATTATAAGAAGAATGAAAAAGTATGAGAAAACGGGATGGGCTGTTGCTGACAGACGTCAGCAAGCAATCTAATAGATACAGAGTTGTATGGTATATAAAATGTTTGATGGTCTGTATAATATTGAACGATAAGCGTGCTTCTTGATTTGTTAAAATATGAGTCCCTCATTCACGAATGAAAATTCGTCGAGAAAAGCACTCATAGCTTAATAATACTGCTCATCTTGTGTTCCACCGAATATGGCGTTTTTGTAAGTTTTATAGAAAATAAAGTCACTCACGCTATTGTGTTACAAGACAAAGCATCAAGATGTTGTGCAAGGGTAGAAGGTGGCTCTACGTAGGAGAAAAAACAGGCCGGAATTGACCACTTCTCAATACTTTCAATAATCAAATTCTTTTCTTTAAATTTGAAATAAAATGTATATGTTAATAGTTGTCAATATATTTGAGATAAGAATTCATTTTGTATTTTCAAATTTAATCATTTTATTTATAATTGATTTAAAATTCAATTGATTGAAAGATTCTAGTAAAGTTTTGAATGGTCAATTCCGGCCTGTTTTTTCTCCTATGTATAGAGTGGTAGGGTCATGGAGTAAGCCTTCGCATGAACCGTAGAAATATCACGTAAACATGGCGCCTTGGGCGGAGGAGAGAAAATGGAGGTTGTATTGAGTTCTCATGTAATACGTAAGGGGGACAATAGAATGGTAGGAACAGATTAAGAAGACCTATAAATAGGTACTAGATACAATGACTCTCGTGACCAGCACGTGTTTGCACAACGGGTGAAGCCTGGATTGTGACTCGAGTGAAAAGACATGTTGAAATGAGACTGAAGTGGAATGCTCGATCGTTTGATTTGAACTATGGAATAATACGGGAATATGATCTTTCCAAAAGAGCGGGGTCATCTACCCCACTTCCTTGGCATGCAAAGAATATTAAATGTGGAAGGTGCAACTTATAGTCTCGACTCATGAACACCCACAACATCTCTTCCTTGGTCTATTTGTTGCAGCTCTCCTAGGCAAACATCCTGTCACAAGCTCTTCTCTGTTGAAGAAAAGTAAGCGGAGAGCAGATTATTCTGCATCTGGACATGAAGCGGGGTCGTCCATGCTGCCCCTTCATTTTTCGCTTATGAATACAATCTGCCTTGATCGAGGAACTAGGTTGGTTACTGGACAGTACTAGGATAAGAGTCGTGAATGCAGATTACACTGCGAGATAAGCTTCCAAGATGAGTCCACAAGCTAGCTTAAACATCGCTCGCATGGTGCGTCGTGGTATGGCGCTCGGCAACCACACTCCGATAGCTGAACAATCTTGTACAGACGCAGAAAGATCTGCGACCCTTCAATGCGATACAATGTAACATGTCGGGACGGATAAGTATCTCGTCCTCCCATGATCAATCTCGAGTCTTCGATTCATATCTTTATCAAGCATACATTGTTCTCTTTCATTCGAACAGAGATACTTCGCTTTCTTTACCATTCGCACAACTTCAAAGCATGGATACCACTAAGAATTTCCGCTCGACCTATTCTATTTCATCGCAAATCCCTCTACCCTTACAAATATTTGTAATCGCAGTGGTTTTAACTTCTATATGCTGTGCCTTTCAGCGTCTATACTTCCATCCGCTGTCCAAAATTCCAGGACCAAGGCTAGCTGCCGCAACATCCTGGTATGAATTTTATTATAACGCCATTCGAGATGGAGTATATATCAGGAGTTTTGAAAAAATGCATACAGACTATAGTCAGTTTATCTCTTCTACTCAAGCTCTCATTTGGCTAAATAGCATTCTTCAGATTCTTCGGTCGTCCGAATTGCTCCCAATCATGTCCATGTCAATGATCCGGATTTTTTTTCAAAGTAAGCACCTGATGTAAACAACTTCAAACTATAGATATTGAGCCATGATAGAATGTTCAACAACAGAACAATTTATCGAAAGGACCCAGGTTTTTATAAGCAGATAAGCGTGTCGGAGTCTATTCTTTCCATACTAGACCCACACGAACATCGTCTACGGCGACAAAAAGTCAACTCTTTATTCTCGATAAAAGCTGCAGATTCTATGGCACCAGATATCATGGCAATCGCTCAGAAAGCGGCCAACATCATGATGAAGCGTGGAGAAGAGAAAAGACCTATTGATATGCATAGACTCTGTCGCTCTATTTCTGTTAGTCACTGAGATAGCTAAAATTCACCTCTCCCGCTTCTCACACGGATCATCATGCTAACTCTTGAATAACAGTCGGAAGTATTATTTAAAATACTTTTTGATGAACCTCAAGATCTCCTAGACTCACAGGAAGAGCACCCGGATTTGTTGACAAGTATGGATGGTTTCTTGAAGAATTTTTGGTTAAGTAAGATTTCTCACCCACATTTTTGCCTGCTCGCGTTCAGTTGATGTTTATCTTGAGTCTTTTTCTCTAATCTTAATTCTATCGTTTCAGTGAAAGCATTCCCCGCCGTTGGGTGGCTGGCAACAAACCTACCTGAGTCGCTAGCCCAGAAGGCAGTTCCCGGATTTAAAAGTATTAGAGATGTAACTACACTCCACTTTTCTTTAAGTCTTTACTTCCCATGCACTGTTTTTCATTTAGATTCATACTCATCACATTTATGCTTAGAAATGTGGAAAATGGGCCACAATGGCTGTTGCACGACAGAATTCACGCGAAATCGCCAAAAATGACTCGTCATCAAATACTGTCTTCGATCTTCTTCTCGCTCCAACTCCTGAGGAACCGCGTTCCGAATTTTCAATACCGGACTTAGTAGACGAGGCGTTCTTATTCGTATTTGCAGGTACTGACACAACAGGAAGCACAATTGCAAATGCTTTGTACTATATTCTCTCTTCGGCATCTGTTTCTTCTAATTTACTAGGCGAACTAACTTCTCACGGCATCACATCGCACGAAACTTTTGATTGCAACCTGGTTCAAAGATTACCATATTTGGTAAGGAATTCGTTCGCATCTGCGCGAAAAACCCTCAGACGATAATTTTGATTTGCTAAACTTCGGAAACAGACGGCAGTTGTCAAGGAAAGCATGCGGGTTCACACTATCGTGCCAGGTACTCTCCCGCGTATTGTACCCGAGGGGGGAGTAGTTGTGGATGGGCATTTTATACCAGCAGGCGTACGTATACACTCTTTCCTGGTAACCAGAGAGGAAAGACTATTGACATGTGCGAAAAACGTGTAGACAAGCATCTCACAAACCAATTTATCACTCCATCACAACGCATCTATCTTTCCTTCACCTGAAAAATTCGACCCCGAACGATGGCTCGGGGACGAAAAGAAAGTGTTAGAAAAGTATTTTGCTCCATTTAGCAAAGGCTCGAGAAGCTGTCTTGGTATGAAGTAAGTCACTTCTTTCTTCCAGAATGACGGAGTCGATCAGCCTGCTAAACAAATCTTTAGTCTCGCGAATGAAGAAATATATATAGTAGTGGCGCTCTTCTTTTCCCGATTCGAAATGGAGCTTTATGAGACAGACGCTAGAAGTATGGAGTGGGCAGATCGTGGAAATGCGGTTAATAGATCGGCTGTTAAGGTGCTTGTTAAGCGCGATAGATGGGCCGATAATTAGTGGTATGCTTGAAGTGACTGAATTTCTTCGATGAAGAAGCCGGGCTGAAAACTGCGAAATCATGTCAGCTCTACTAGCATACACTTCGTACACTGAGTATGTTTAAATTGAAGACTGCAACTGAAAGAATTCATAATCAAGTTTGCCGTGAAGTCGCTACGTAGTTGATCTTGATTAAATTCTAGATGATTTTTAAGAAAGCTGCAGTTAAGTTTAATCCATCCGCAACAGACAAAACATTGTGAATCAAAGCTAAAGTATCTGCCGTATATATATATCCTGCGCAACATCAGATATTTCTTTGGACAAAACAAATCAACACAAGCGATCATTGGCAATGTGATCAGGTTGAGCCTCAATAAGGCTCCCGATGCCAATAGCAAGGTAAATTCCCGACCACCACCCTTCCATAACCAACGCCACAATAGCATATGCGTACGCATGGCTAAACCCGCCAGCATGTCCAGACCGCATGATATCAGCAAAGTGATCACAATAGTGATTATCTATATAACTCAGAAAAGCGGCTTCATCTATCTGTCCGGTGCGAAGAAGGAGTGGAAGAACAATCTGGTAATCGATGACGGATGCTGGGATCGATTCAGATTTGACGGCGTCACAGACTGTTGTGTGGAGCATAATTGAACCTCTGTGTTCAATTTCATCCACGCGGACGTGATATGAATAGTCTTGACGCGGAATAGATATCGCTTTGGCTTCAGATAATGTCCTCGGCGTGAAATCTGAAGCATAGCAATCGGCAAGATTCGCCAATTTGTAAAGGTCTAATTGCTGCGCAACTGAGCAGTTATCATAAGCCAGAGTGTAGTAGCGCTACAAGTCATGGCGGTGGTTACTGAGCTGCCATATACAGGTTGCGACAATGAAAACGCAACTTACATTTCGCTCCTCCGAGATAAAACTCGCGTTCAGCATCCACACCGTCCGTTCATAGCATTGTGTCAGGTCATTCATTGTCAATGATCCTCAGGTGAGCGCAAAAACGGATTGATTACACTCCTGATAGCGCAAGTCAGGTCCCAAATCAATCCAGTTATTGACTAAACCAGCTAGCATCATGTCGTCGCACGCAGGAGCTCCAAGGACATATGAAGAGTAATGCGAATAGCCAGCTGTCACTACTTCCTTCTGTGGTCTTGTGACAAGATCTTTACACCGTGGGTTTTATCTGTGATTTATGTTCAATACTACTGTATGAACTGAGATGCCTTGTTATGAATATGAAAGCACATATAGTGAGATGACTCGTTTAGTATGCCTGGTAGAGTACATTCTCCAATGAACGTAAAGCAGACCTCAATATGAAGCGATTTGATGGAGGAACTATCCTACTCAATGCATCTTTTCATAGGTAGAATGACTGTCACTAATGAATCTCAGTTTACTGAGTGTATAACTTCAACATTCACTAAGTGTGAATCTGGGAGGTGCCAAATTATTCGCGTGTCGGAAAGTCTATCTGACCAATCGCAAATTTGTCATCGGCACAAAGATGATGATATAAAGTCATGGTTTGGATCTACGGGAAACTATTCCCAAATCCCATTCTCAAGCCGAAGAATTTTGTAAGCAAATAGATTTCATAATGCGATTACTATCATTATTCTACATAGTAATGAATAACCATCCCTTTACTTTCATGTACCCACCAACAGCCATCTACCAAAAATCAGCCCTTTGTATACATCTGTCTGAAATGACACATTGTATTAAAGTATTCATAATTCGCGTCCACGCGAACAATTCCCCCATATCCCAAATCCTCACATGTTCAATTAACCTTCTTATCACATCCTCTAGCTCGTAGCATCAAAACTAACGGGGGTACTGGCTTGTCCTGCAGCCGCAGTATCTAACTTAATATTATTGGCCAACTTTGTCTGTTCGGGCGCGGGATCTCCAGCCTTCCCTTGAGCTACCTTGATTTGAAGAGCAAGGACTTCGGCGGTGAGTTTGAGAACCTTGTTCTTGATTTTGCCGTTCTATAGCTTATGTTAGTTGCTGTTATCTACTGTGATTGTGTGAAGGAAAACGGATGGGAATATATACCTGAAGGGCAGTAGCAGCATCACCGTCAGCGGCCGCAATGGCTGGGTTGAATCCATCAACTTCAGCATCCTCAGCAGCATCATGAACTCCTTGAATGATCTTAAGATCAGATGCGGAAACAGCAGCGAGGTTGTTCATATCGATACCGGTAAAGAGTGCATTGGCTTCATCTTTAGCGGATCCGGCAGTTCCCGCGGAGATTTGGAAATCATTGTATGCCGAAGAGGTCAAAACACTTCCGGCTGCAGCCGTTGAAGTTGAGCTGGAGGCTGCCGATGTGGCTGCGGCAGTTGAGGAAGCGGCGGCTGTGGCCGATGCAATTGCGGAGGATGCCGCTGCTGTGGCCGATGAAATTGTGGAGGAGGATGCCGCGGCGTCCTTTTCCTTCTTGGGAAGAGGAGAGCCGTTAACGACGGAGAGGAAGAGGACAAGAGCGGGGAGGGAGAAACGCATTTTGATTGGTTTGGTTGGTTGGTTGAGTGTTATAAAGAATGGATAGTTGAAGTAAGTAGTGAGTGAAAGAAACTCGTAATATAAATTTTGTAATATAGAATAAATGTATTAACAGTTCAATAGACAGCACAGCTGTTGTAGAAAGTATTGGAATGAATGTGTGTAGTGAAGGTGAAGATGATGATGATAATGAAATAGAAATGTAATAAGGAAATATGTGGTGATCTTATAGTTCTTGATGCCATCGCCTTTTTGCTTACTCTTCCTGATCTCGAAGATTATTTTGGTAGGCACAATACATCTGATCTCCCAGGATATGACATCAATCCCTACGACAAAGGCGTCTATGTAAAGAATAGCGGGGAATGAGACGCCCAGTACATCTGAAGTAACATATCCTTCCAGGATCAATTGATCAAATCTGATATCTTCAAACTCATCCGAAGAGCACTTGTCACTCATCAGATAAGATCTCGAGCCACTAGGCCAACAGTGAGCAAGAATTAAACCTTAAAATAACATGATTTGGGGTGCTATAGGTGGAATTTCGAGAAGGCATTGAAAATAGATCCGTCCCATCTAACTTGTTAACGGTTACTGACATACCGAGTTTCATACTTGAGATGACACTCCGGAGTTGGGACGAAGGGACTATTTTTGATGTTCTTGGCGGTGGTCGAGCGTTTGGGCCTGCCTGATGACAATCGATTTGAGCTGTTTCAGACTGGGAAATCGAAGGATTTCGAAACTCATAAGGTTACTTCAGGTATGGTTGCCTTATTTTCCTGCTTCATCATGAACACAACCTAGAGAGTTGGTGTTTTGAAGGTTAAAATTATCTTTGCATGATTTTCTAGGGTATGAGCTCCCTTGGATTGAGCTGAAATTTCCCTCTTCAAATCTGACATAGTTACAATTTTCCCGCCTTGAATCTTTCAAATTGTGCTTATTCTACATGATGATCTTTTAGAGTCAGACAAGCATACACTTAACAATGTTGGATCTTGTATGAATCCGAAAGATGGGGTCGGATATTGATCTTTGACATAGAAGAATTGTAAGGAGACTTGAGGTTTTTGGAGAACTCTCAAGATGAAGGGGCGTGGCTAATTCGGCAAATCAAAAAGCGGTGTGTTTGGATTCCACGTGACATACCACTCCGAGCTTCTGAGATTCATTTCTGTCTTCATCACTTCAACCATCAGCCAGAATCACAAATGAGAAAGTCTTCACATCGAAATGTCATGAATTCTGGATTAGAAGCTGTCAATCTCTATGTTTAAGTCACAATGATAACGTCAATGGGCCTTCCGGCATCTATACCGATGTAGTAATGTGTCGAATGATTTTAACCAATATATCATATCATTACTTTGAGAGTTCGGCTACTATTGAGACAGAAGGAATAGAAAATATTCGGTTGGCGAAATAACCAGCTGGTCACAAGGCAGGATATCAAATGCTGTAAAAATTAACCATGCATGGCTGGCAAATTCCATCACCAATTCCCTGATCATGTCGTGCATCTGTCCTATACAAAATATGGCTTGAAGCGTCATTTTCTGGATAGCCGACTCGAGTTTTTGTCAAGTTTGTCGAGCAGTGCATTGTCAATTTGATGTTAAAGCACCTCCACGGATCTGTAGATTTCACAGTGGCAATGCCAATTCGAAGCAGGGCTAGTGGCATCTGTTTTCTTGGGATTTCTTCCCAACTCGTGGACACTAATGATAAGCAGTCTAGAAATAACGACAGACATGAAGGGAGGGTAGAGGAAAACGAACATTGTCAAGCTGCCTGAAGGTAGAGACTAAGACCTCATGAGAGATCTGTGATCTTGACTATGGCCTACTCTGTCCTCTTCGGCTCCACGTGCATTCATTCAAATTGAGGACATGAGTATACACAAATGCATTTTGTGCAGTCGTAGAACATGCGGGGTAACTTACCTAAGAGGAGTTAGCACTGCTTGAGTAAGCCCTGGAGCTTTTACCGTTGATGTTTTTATACTAGGGACTTGTTTGAAGTTCAAATATCAAGGACTGAAATTTATCATCAAATCCAAATTTTTGGAGTACGATGAATCCTAATATGGCCTCATAATTGCGTATGTGGTAAGTTGCCCTGCCCTACACTAAATGTCCTGAATTCGTGAAAATCCACCGTCATGCATATCGCTTTGGACCTTACCAGTATTAGATTCTGTTAGGGTGTCAGAATTGTCTCGGTAGTTCTTCAGCAGCCGGAACCCGACGTTGTCTGCATCTAAATTGCGGTCAAAAACTCGCTCCATCTAGTGGGTAGTCATAGATATCGTCAATTTCAACATGAAAATAACAATCCTTAGACCTCAGATAAGATTGATTTCCGGAAACAGTCTTCCGCTAAGACACACTTGGCACTCGCTATAATCTCCACTTCCTTGATGCAAATCTTTCTTCCTTGCACAAGATTAGGAAAGCTTTTCTGAAGCCAAGAGCCAAGATCCGGGGATTGTTGATCGTGGAAAGTTGCTTTTTCATCTGGAACATTTGCCAATCCCACTCCGCCTAGATAAGCAGGAATTTGACAAGCTCCAATGGCGGAGGGTGGACGTGAACTATAACTGATATACCACACTCTCCTTAACTCCTTAATTCGGGACCGAACGCTTCAGATTTTGGCACAAAAAAGTCTAATTTACATTCTTAACTCCACCAAACGTCGGGACCGAATGCGAGAAATCTTATCTCCGCGCCTGATTCTTGAAACTAATTGTGTCGCTATATGCAATTTTCTGCCTTCATCAAACGAATGCTGTAGTAAGTAACAAATTTCTGACCCATAGCAAATTGGCTCGGACACCGAAATCACTACACCTCATCTGTAGAAAAACTGACAAGGAAAAACATCCCAAATTGAAGAACTTATTGGGAACTCATCCGCGGTGAATTAAACATCGGCATAGGATAAGGAGCGAAGTCCGATAGAAGCGCCCTTTTGGATGTCACTGACATAATAAATGGAGAAAAACGTGCTTATCTACCAATCAAACCCTTATTGCTTCCAAAAAAAAAGGTATCTACTCTATAGAATCTATGACGAGGATCCACCAAAATTCCATTTCTGAGAAGGATTCAGAGTGGAACTCCGCATTATTCTACCATCGGAGTAGTTTTGATGGCGGGTTGAATCGTGCTAACGACTAATAAATTGGTTGGTCTATTAACTAGCTATTGATTAGTCTATTGATGTTTGCAGATTGTTTATATAATAATGATTGATGTATCCTTCTTTCTATTCACGTTTGACTCTGCAGGCACTGGATGGCGAAATAATCATAATTAATATACAACAACAGAAATCCCCTATTCTCGCCTCTTCTTTTACAACGCTTAATACATTGAAATTTGACGAGAGTTAATATCAGATCATCGAACTAACTAAGAGATTGGACAACACCAATAGAAGTTTACAAAAGTATCCGAGGACTTGGTTGGATACATAGTACACGTACGACAGCGCCAAAATGGCAGGTGCTACTTCAACCGAGACGAACGCTGTTGATCAAACAGTTAAAGCACAGGAAATACCTACACATCAACCCTCACCGAATTCCCGCGCATCGACCGTCGCAACTCCAGAAGATAGCGAAAAGGAAGTCATTGACTCCGAAAATCATACCTCAAATCAAAGTAGCGTCGATGTTACCACAACTCCCAATGCTGCGGCTCCTCCTGGGCCCTCTCCCCAAGATCCTGAGGCTTCGCGCACGAAATTGCAGACGACTATTATCATGTTGTCACTCTGCGCATCAGTTTTCCTTGCCGCTCTCGATGTCTCGATTATTACCACTGCTCTCCCTACTATCTCCGAACACTTCCATTCAAACGCTGGATATACTTGGATAGGTTCCGCCTATCTATTGGCCAATGCGGCTTCTACACCTTCCTGGGGGAAATTTTCAGATATATGGGGACGGAAACCGATTTTGTTAATAGCGGCTGGAGTATTCTTCATTGGGAGTTTATTGGCAGCAACGAGTGTTAGTATTGGGATGTTGATTGTGGCGCGAGCAATCCAGGGAATTGGCGGTGGAGGATTGATTATTTTGGTCAACATCTGCATTAGCGATTTGTTCAGCATGAGGAAGAGGGGTGCATACTTTGGATTGATTGGAATGACTTGGGCTTTTGCTAGTGCGATTGGTCCTCTTTTGGGAGGTGTTTTTACCCAGAAAGTTAGTTGGAGATGGTGTTTTTATATTAATGTGAGTTTTGATTATGAATTTCAATGTTCTCCTGTGGGTGGTGGGGGTTTCAATGAATTCAAATACTAATTGGAAATGAACAGTTACCGATTACGGGAACAGTCGCAATCGCACTTTTCTTTTACCTCCATCTCGACAACCCAAAAACACCCGTATGGGATGGATTAAAGGCCGTAGATTGGTTCGGAAGCTTACTGATTATCGGTGGTACACTCATGGTTCTTCTTGGCCTGGAATTTGGAGGTGTCACAAAACCATGGGACTCAGCTACAGTCATCTGTCTGATCATCTTCGGAATCGTTGTTGCTGGTCTGTTCGTGCTCAATGAATGGAAATTCGCTCGATATCCAGTCATGCCTCTTAGACTCTTCAAACATGCATCTAACGTTGCGGCTTTGGGCGTCTGTTTCTGCCATGGATTCGTCTTCATCTCAGCTTCTTACTATCTCCCGCTCTATTTCCAAGCTGTTCTTGGCGCTACTCCTCTACTTTCCGGTGTCTATCTACTACCATTCGCTCTCTCGTTGTCTTTGACATCCGCGATGACTGGTATATTCATTAAGAAAACAGGCAAATACCTCCCACCCATTTACTTCGGTCTCGTGGTTATGACACTCGGATTCGGTCTATTCATCAATCTCCCACGCAAGGCTACTTGGTCTAAAATCATCATTTACCAAATCGTCGCCGGTATTGGTGTAGGACCTAACTTCCAATCTCCACTTATCGCTCTACAAACCTTGGTCAAGAAAGCAGATATCGCCACCGCAACCGCCACATTTGGATTTACCAGAAATCTGAGCACAAGTATTAGTGTGGTAGTTGGAAGTGTAGTGTTTCAAAATGAAATGCAGAAAAAAAGTGCCGAGTTGATTAAAGCTCTGGGAAGTAGCGTGGCGTCGGAATTGAGTGGTGGAAGTGCGGGTGCCAGTGTGGACATTGTTAAGGATTTACCTGCTGCTGGGAGAGAAGTTGCGAGGGATGCTTATTGGGGAAGTTTGAGGATTATGGTAAGCTATCCTTTGGGGGCCATTCAACGTGAAGCTCCTATCAGGTAATGAGAAATGCTAATTGGAATGTAGTGGATCATATACGTAGCATTCGCAGCGCTGGGTTTGGCAATTAGTTTTGCTATTGGACAACACGTGCTCAGTAAAGAACACGAGACCACGAAGGTGGGATTGGCAGAACAGGAGAAATTAAGGCTCGAAGCTAAGCGGGCGAAGAAAGCGACAGATGTAGAGGCTGGAGTGCCGGTTGTACGGGCAAATGGAGAGGGAGAGAAAGCTCTTGCTTGAGAAAACTGCAGGACAGAGATTCTTTTTTATGAGAAAAGTCATTTTTTGCATGGCGTGCGTGGATCTTGGTTTGCGTTCTAGAGTTGGAATTTGCATTTTAGACCAAGGGTTCGGGTGATACCCAGACGATATTGATTACGGAAATATGCGCTTTGGGACTGATTGGATATTTGGGGTTTAATGATTGATGGAAACGCATTATATACATAGGTATACTGTTAGAATTTTGTACATAATTATACATAGTCTCGAATATAGAGTCTTTCTCTTCAATTAGTTGCACATCATTCTATGCTCAGCATGTTGGCTCCATAATTTTGCTACATTCTTATAATATTTGAAAGTCTATACCTGATAGACGATTGAATTAAAAATTCCTAAAAACTAGTAACTTATTTACTAAGAACAATATAATAATACAAGAATCTTCGCTTTGAATACAAATAAAAAGAAAAGCAATTGAACTGGCAGCCTAATCCCGGGTATCCTATCATAACCAAATAACAAAATCATTTCGCTTCAACTCCTCGCACAATTGAATTATACCTTTCCTCCAGCAACTCTTCCTCTCTCATCATCATCATCGAAATAGCTCCCTGACTTTTCATCTCCCTTTTGCAAATCCGGTCTCAACTCGACGACACCTTTCTTCCCCCTCTGTCTCGAAAGTAGACCCTCCATGCCCACAACTCCCCCCGCTAACCCCATGGGCCCTAATAAAATTGCCCCAATAACAATCCAGACCACGATCGGCAATGCTTGCACAGCGCAGAAACTATAATTGGCAAGATCGACAAAGCCGGAGAAGAGGACCAATACGGCTACGATCATTGATGTGGCGAAGCTGAATTTGTAGAGGGTTTTCAATCCGGGGTTTTTGCGCTGGATGGCGGATGCGGATGTGGCGAACGTGATGAATGTAGGGACGAGGAGGATGATGCCGATGATGCCGTGGGCGGAGAGGGATGCGGATGAGGAGCCTTTGATGACGAAACCGAGGATGACGGTGGCGATGATGAGGATTGGGGAGAGGATGTAGAGGGCGGCCGGGATGAAGGTAGTGAAGAGGGGCGATTTGAAGGTTGGGAATGGAGAGGGGAGGGAGGAGAGGGTTGTTACGCGTTTGGTGCTGTGGATGAGAATGTATGTTGGTGCGAGGATGAAGTATGTGAGGATTGCGAAAACGACTGAGAGGGTGTTAGTTCGAATGTTTCGGATATTACACTTAACGTGAAGGAGAAGGAAAAAACTTACTATGTAGAACGATTGATAAAATTGCTCTCGTTATTGGCATGCCATTAATTTGGATGTCCATCTTGGCGAGATTGATGGTATATGTGTTGCCCCCATTTTCGAGGATGAAGGTTTGATTATTCTCAATGTTTTTGTTCATGTTGAGCATGCTCCTCAATTTATTAATATCGATAGTTCCCGTTGTGAAAAGTCCAAAACCAATCGAAGCGAGTCCACCCACACCTGCACAGCCAATAGTATCGATTCCCATCTGTAGGATAGGATCGAGAGTTGTAGCATTGAGAGCGTTGATGAAAGAATTATTACCAGAAGAGGAGCTCGATTCGCGACGTTGAATGACTGATATGCTGGAAGATGGAATCATGGCTCGGCTTTGGAGAAGATGACGTTTGACAGTCGATGATTTGGTAAGATTTGTGATGAATGATGGATTTGCAAGTACCTGTTTCACAAGTGTAGTACCCTGTGCACCCAAACCGAGGCCGAATCCTGTCGCTGCTCCACCAACTGAATCATTGAACATCAGTGTTTGCATTGGAGGTGTAGCCATTCCGGCCAGAGTATTTCCAGCTCCGTCAAGAAGGCCCACGGCAAAGCCCTGTGCTACCGCAGCGATGTTCAGATTGGCGAGAAAGGAAGGCGTGGAAGATGAACCCGAACTCATGTCTGCTTCCGTTACACCCATACCCATAGCAGTTGAAGGTCCCGCTGAGCCCATTAATGAAGTCATCAATTTCGACAGTGTACCATTTTGCAAAAAGCTGGATGTAAGTCCCATGGTAAAATCTTGCACGGCTCCAGCAGATCCATTGGGAGATGTTTCCATTGTAGCTGCATTCTGAAGTCCGAGTCCAACAGTTGTGCCTTGTCCGAGACCAGTGCCGGCACTGGCGGCGAGTTGGCTTAGGGAACTTCCAAGAATAGTGCCATTTCCCTGTATCAGGTCGTTTATATTGACACCAGACATTGCTTTCGATAGAAAACTGGTGGTATTGATACCAGAAAGAAATGTGGATGTGAGACCCTGGCCTAGATTTCCAGCTGCACCATTGATACCACTGGTATTAAATGCAGCCTTATCAGATGGTGTTGTAAACTTCAATGCTTGTGAAGCTCCACTTCCTAAACCTTGTGCAAGAGCAAGAGCGGCTCCATTCAGTGTTCCAGCTCCTATCATCATAGCCATTGGATCGTTGGCTGCAGCTTTTGCTGCTTTCATATCGGTGCCAGCTGGTGCAATCGAAATGGATCCCACCAAGCTCTTTGTAAGTCCGGAACCAAGATTTTGCGCTGCCAAGTTAAATCCGGTGGCATTCGTAGTTGGTACCGACATATTCATCATTCCGGCAATAACACCCAGGGCGAGGCCATTTCCCAAAAATCCTGCAGGCACAGCTATGTCTGCTGCTAATCCACTGACAATTCCTGATATATTCCCGGAAAACAACTCTCCTATTGTCGATAAGGCGCCTCCACCCTTTCCTCCACCAAGAAGTTTCCCTGCGGCACTGCTTATTGCCTCTAAAAAGCCTCGTTCTTCAATATAATTTTCTGCTGTACTAGTTAGAATAAGAATCTTTCAGCATGGGATTGTTGTTGATGTACCATGTAATGCTCGGCGCTGCAGCGATGATTGTGGGAGATGGTTTAGGGATGAAATAGTAAAGAGGCATATTATGAGAATTACAAAAGCCAATATCGGTCTCCATCGTCCAGCTTGGAGAAAGTTTGTAAGAGAAATCATTATGGAGGAAATTTTTCACACAAATTGACGTATATTAAAAGATGGTTTGGATGTCTTCGTTCTTTTACGAGAACAGCTGGAAGGAATATTAATATGTTCTTCGATTATCGAATTGTTCTTATCAATCGTACATACTGTGAACATGACACAGGAACATAGATTCTCCTTGAAACTTGTCATCTGTCGTTCAAGCGATCCGTCAGGTAAGAAACAATAGAATGATATCAAATTGCAAACTCAAAACAAACGACGGGGTTACAAAAGACGCTGCAATCTCGATTAGGATTACTTCAGTTGCCAAAATTGAAGATTTGGTAGATAAACTAGGATTGTCTAAGGACATGACTGCCTAATTGAGAGGTAAACGAATGGGGAACAAAGAACCATCCCTTGAGCGTCTGACTTTGATGGGTCCAATCTATTGAAACCGTGCCGTGAAGAAACGATGCGATGAGAGATGAAGTTTGACACCATTCATTCTTGGGGATTCTCGAACAAATCAACACATGTTCTTCAACCACAAGCTAGTTAATTAAGAAAGTCATCATTGGCCCAGAACAAAAATAAAGGTGATGTGAAACAAGCAACACTTGCGCACGATCTTCTTCGTCCGGGTGTTTAAGCTTCCAGAACGGTAGACGGAAAGACCAATGACGGGTGTGAAATACTATCGCACGTCCCTTGCAGCCTTGAGAGAACAACACTAAATTATCAGATTCACTATGAATAACTTATGATATCGGCAAAAAGATATTGTAGAAGCAAAAGGTCTACATAGGAGTGGTTGGAGAGAGATGCAGACCTTGCCAACTGTAGTGAATAGTCATCCCAAGTATCGATGCGATATGCAGTATATGCACTTAAAGCCCCAAGTGCGGAGAAGCAGTACATAGTCAAGGTTCGAATCCTCTTACTTGAAGACATAGGCAGATATCTGAGTAGTCGATCTATAGGTACCGTGTACCAACTAGATAGCTTAGTCAACTTATTTCATCCATTATATAGGATCTAGACACATGGAATCCCATTTAGAAGTCATTCTGATGTATGTGGTACTACCACTGGCATCGAGCCTTGTAGTACCAAGATCATAGCCTATCATTCTGGAGATTCAGTAGTGCAACAAAACTTTCGAAGACTAGAATGATCAACCACTTAGGTGTTGTCCGAGTCAGAATAGGGTGGCAAAAATGACGCTTTAGAATGGACAATACTACCCTAGCCACCATATGAATAGGGCCAGATGTCCATTCTTCCTTTCGATGGTCATGTACTATGTACCTCGCAAAGATTTGGTGAGACTAGTTTCAGATTTCTAGATTTTGCCAAGTACTTTCTTCCTTACAAAATGCTTAGCTCACCAGCTCGAATGGATGATTAATAATCGGTCCAAAACCACTGAGAAAGAACTTTTGCGAGCATCGCTGTATCCCCTACAAGCGATTTACCCCGCCTTGCCCACTTTAGCCAGATTATTGAAGGTCCATCCAACATCAATCGTGTTGTGCGTCTCGTTTGATATTACTCCAGCACATCATACAGTTTGAAAATCAAAATCCAAAAGACTGCGTGCGGAATATACGTCGAGCTTGAAGTTGACAAACAGTATCAAGCAAACACAGCCTCTTTCCAAAGTGTACGAAATCTGAACCTACTGCGTGTAGTTTTTGGAGGCCTACCTCGCATCAAAATGCGTACGGGTGGTATCAGAGTATGAGTATTTGCACACAAACAACATGTTCGAGAACCCTTGTGTGTTATGTAACTCACCTAGGGAAACAAGAAAGATATATCAGAGATATTGTCATAATCTCACTTGATGTTGTACCCCTCTTTTCCTTGTCTTCCAGGTCATCAAGTGCCAATCATGGAGTTTCCTGTGTAAAATTCACGACATCCTTCAAACGCGCATTGTGGTGTTGTACTTGGCTTGCTGCTAGCTGAAACGTGTAAAAGCGGAGCCGGAAGCAAGCCCAAACTTCGGGTTTCTTAGCCAGTAACGAGATGCGATCATATAAACTTGCAGCAACCCTATGATATTGATGAATAGGATGGATAACGAAATGATGCTTTTGATGAGGTTGATGCTTGCTTGACATCAGCATTACGCGAACATTGAAAACAATCTTCAAAACAATCATTTCATAGAAAAAGGCCTGATTACATAACGCGTCTCATGACTTTTCTCAAGATCACGTTTCTTTTCTGTTCTTATGTTCAAACTTGTGATTCTTCAATTTGTTGCACATCTGAAAATATTGAGCGTGGTTTTCACGTTTTTGCCATGATATTGTCATCCATGTCTCCGTAGCTAGTCCACAGAATTCAGTCATTTCAGCTTTTCTATTCGTTCTCGGGAGAGTCGGATATCCACCCTCATTCGGCTCTCGGACCTTGAAGCTATTGGACACCACCAAGGTCAATTATGATGTGCAACAGAAGGTACGACGTGCAACATGTGTCGAAATCTGGATTTGGGAGAGAAAGTAAGTGAACATGATTGGGTGATTGGTTAACGAGGTGGCAGATTTCAAAGATGGGGCGGAAGGGCGAT
Organism: Botrytis galanthina; assembly: GCA_004916875.1. Classification (NCBI taxonomy): domain Eukaryota; kingdom Fungi; phylum Ascomycota; class Leotiomycetes; order Helotiales; family Sclerotiniaceae; genus Botrytis; species Botrytis galanthina. The sequence goes on from PQXL01000360.1 coordinate 31,306, forward strand.
GGCAAAGGGCGAAGGGCGAAGAAAGGGCGAGAGGGCAGAGTAAAAAGGGCACATTGAGATTAGAGGTGCAACAAAATATTATGATAAAACTGGGTTTGAGGTTCAACGCCCTACATACCATCCAATCATAGCTCATATAGATATGTAAGCTTACAGCCCTACTCCAATCACAGTCATTGTCAAGATGTGTCGAGAGGTAGTGTTGCATATCTAGACGTAAGATACATGATCTGATTGCATGTCAACAGATCTTGGTCATTGGATTGGACAATAAGAACAATTTGCGCAAAAGGGCGTTTTAAGGGCGTTGTTCAACATGAAACTGGAGGCCCTTTTCTTTCGCCCTTTTTGCGATGTGCAACAAATTATGCAGAGTGAAGATCTTGACGATTGCTATATCATGATTGGCCAATAGATGATTTTACATGTGATGATAATTTTCTAAATTAATCGAAAGATTAAAAGACTTTTGAAGCCCTGAAAGTTTCTCTTGATTCCATAGTCTTGAGACGATAGTCATTACAATGCAAGCCTCCGTACCTTTATAATAACCTATATACAAGTCCTCTATAGTCAGGCCTTCTCAGTCATCTTATTTGATGCGAAGGAAGCTGGGAGAGATACAGAGCTATCATATGATCATAAGGAGATAGACTGTTCGGAAGAAAAAGAAAGGGGGCAGATTCGACCACTTAGTGAATATTGTGGTAGATTGAACTTAAATTGAACCATCGAGTCTGTTCCACGTTTCTTCAAACAAATTAGCATTTGAATTGTCATTTCTACGAATCAATGAAGAACCATCGTTTTGTCAAGGGACTCCGTTAGCAGTCAATCACGACCTTCCTTCCATGTTCATTATCTGAGGGGAGAATTATCAGGTGGAATTTACTTGGACACTGTGGATACAACAAAGGAATCTGGATAGATAATATGGAACTCAGTGGAGAAGTTATATACGAGAGGGGAAGTGCAATATTCTATTCAAGAGGTTGATAGGTGTTGGAGTTACGTTGGTTGAAGCGAGGGGGGGAGGAAGAGGGGCAGACTACCGATGAGACTTTTTGATCGGTTATAACAAGCAGAAGAGATGTGAGTATTGTAGGATTATTGGAGGGTAGCTGGACATGATAAGCTTCGTGTGTAGTGTCATAGGGCTTATCCTGAGAGAATTAGACGTTCAAAAAAGACAAAAGATCCAAATGCCATCCATCCACTACCTAAATTTCCACACGAGAGCTAACTAAATCCTCCTTCCCTTGAGGAAAAGCTCACAAAAATTCAATAAGCCTGATAAATCATCGGACAAATTGGCCGTGAGTCTCCGCGTCTTACTTTTCTAACGCGCAAAACATCGTGCCACCACAAAACGAACGAGGTCTTTCAAAATCCAAAAATATGATATCAACTTTCGGATTCAAACCGATTTTACAATGCGTAAACTCCCTACACAGGACTCGAACCTGTAGCCTCAAGATTAGGAGTCTTGCACGCTACCATTGCGCCAGCAGGGATATCATGTGATGTTGTTGGTCGCTGTTCAAGCTGATTTATAAAGGAAATGCTGGGGCTGTGCTAGAAGCGAAGATTTTTAGGTGGGGTTTTCTGCCATGGAAAAAATGAAAATCAATTCGAATATTGAGTATTGCAATCTGGAATTTCGTATGAGAGTAAAATTTTAGTAGATGATTGGTTCACGAGGGTTAGATTTCGTAAAAAAAATACTGGTGTTGAGGTTCAAAGCCTGAGCATTAATAAATGTCAGATTCTTGGTACAACTGTCTATCACCAAGCTAAATTATAGGCGAGTTGGCGCCCGTATACTTTTGGAGCCTTTGTATTTAGGAGTTGGGATACGATACAGAGGGCAAACCTTTGTATTTCCACTCCGTTGTGCCTGGGAGTGGGAGTGCACATGCAAAGGAGGAGTCCCTTTGTGAACCCCACCCCTTTCAAATCCCTATGTGATTACTCTGACACTCGTATCCGTTACTATAAAACCTACTATATGGCGATTTGATTATGTCTACGGTGTGGTAAAGAGATTCTATACTATGTGGAAACTTTCTGTTAAAAGCTCAATATAATGGTTTCTCATACGCTCTAAAATACACAAAAGATTACCCAGGATGTCCAATAGTCCACCAGTGGTCCGGATTGCAGTCCAACGATAGATTAGCAAATCCTCAAATCAATTAGAACATTCGAATCATTCGAGATATCGAATTTGATTAGAACATTAAAATATTTAAAATTTCCAACTGCTTTAGATACTCAAACCATACATTGTTAGACTACAGTCCAGACCAGACTATCGGATACACTGCACAACCATACGGCAACTTTCCGTCAAAACCTCGGCACAATGATTTTCTCGCGGGGTTTCAAACACACTAACCATTGCTGACTACTCAAAAGCAAAAAGACAACTCTTCAAGTTCAGATTCAAACTGAGCACCGTAGAAGATTTATCATGATATGTGAACCTCTCTATAGGAATCGAACCAATATCTCCGGAATCAGAATCCGACGTGCTGACCATTACACCAAGTGAGGGTTCCAAGAAATTATGGTTGTGGGCACGACAAGATATGTAATAATATATACAGATTGATTTTTTTCTTCGATGATGGTGGAGTTGGTGGAGAATAGTATCGTGAATCTTTTTGTCACGCAAGCGAAGTATTGGTCGAAACCCCCTTTTCCCCACTTGTCCTTGCCTAGAAGAGAAGAAAGTACCAAAAAGGTGTCAAAGTATCTCTTGATGACTAATACTAAGCTAGTGTTCATGTAGGAGAGTGAATCCATTCAACAAAAGTTACGACATGGAATAGAGGGATACGATGAATTCGAGAACCATCGTTCCTACTGGCGACACTGCGAATGTCTCTCCGGCGAAGGGACGTGAGCTATCGAATGGCTAATATGTTAAGAAAAGATCATGGTGGCTGGATATCTGATTGGCATCAATATTCATGTTCATTAATTAGCAATACAATGTATTCAGCCAGTCCTTGATCATTTAGATGACAGATCATACTATACGATGGATAAGTGAATTGTATACATCCATACATGATGTGGAAGTTAAGCCTAAGGTTAAACGAAGAAGATCATATAACTGTAAATTTACATTGGAACAATGAAAACTTCCAACTAATCAATCTGGATTGAAATATTCGGATGTGATATTCGTACCTTTCTTCCACACGCGAGGTATATACATATGGCAAGGAATTAGCTGTAATGAAAATATCAAGATCACGCAAGAATGTCAAAGTCATCAAAGACTGAAATTACAATCTCATCAGATCGTTATGAAAAAGACATTTGAAGCGTATTTTCCCCTCATCAATACCTCTCCATTATGTCTCTACGGACATCATGAACTAGACGAATAGAAAGCAAAATATTCGAATCAAGCACTTGTCCCAAAAGCTCAAGCGAGGCTGCCATTTTCAGCATGTATGTATCCTATCCAGAGAAACACCGGTACTCCAGACAAAATTACTAAACGTGAATGTTCGGATATAACTTCAACAATCAGGATAAAGCGAATGCATCAGTTAAGTGAAAACATTCAAGGCGTTGGAAACCCCAAAATGAAATGAATATTCATGAGGGGTTAATAAATGTTCCAGGCGATCTCAGAAATCAAGATTCGCTCATTGTCAACCGGCAGTTGGACTTTGAATACTTGCACGTATATCAAGTATTGAAAGCATAAATCTTCTCGTTTTGCTGGCTCCTTATAACTTTCTTCATATGATATCTGTCTGGGAGATTATATACTGATAGGTCTCAGGGCAAAGTTTGAGACCAGTGTAGGCAATAGTATTTCCCGTAATCCGTATACGGGTTAGATAGTGGTGCATATCGATTTTTCTTCGAAATACATCTGTATATGGTATAGAATTCAATATCACTAAAAGTATTCAATATCATTTACTTATTCAATACTATTAGTAATATACTGAAATATTAGAATTCAATATAAAATATATATTCCTATCCAAATTAGGTTAGAAATAAGGGATTTTTATATAAGGAATGGAATTTTATTATTTAATATAAATAAGAATCTCTTTTTTCTAATCTAATTTGGATAGGAATGTATTGAATTTCAATATTTCAATATATTACTAGTATTCTTTAAGCATATGAATATATATAAGAGTGATATAACCTCCTTTTTATACATATTAGCTGTAATATCAATATGCTAATACGCGCCACAGTTTCACTGTAGTATACTATTGCCTACACTGTTTGAGACTGGATCATCAACTGTATTCAGACTCAATGTCGAGTTCAGAATATAGTAGTAAGAAATGGTAGTTAATGCAACACGAATCTATTTCCTCTTTTTCCCAACCCCGCATTCTCGTTTCTGCGCGGTCAATTCAGCTAGATGTTCTCCTTTTCAATGTTAATACCAGGACAATTGTCAAGTGGAATGCAAGATGGTCCTCAAAGTATTTCCTGAAAAGATAATGCACAGAAAATGTATTCCTATAAGTAAGAGTCCAGAGATATATTGCGCGCTACTCCATTTTTCTCTCCTTGGCCTCAAAAGTTTTGCTAGAGCGTGCGTGGTTCCTTCGATAATACGCGAAGTATAGACCGGCTGCCTCGGCTGCCAATTTGCATGTTCGAGTCGTGTGTCGAACACTACCTACCCCCGCATACATCTTTTTCATTTACTAAGGGACTTCATCTTAGATTTGAATGAGCTGTCCACGGCCCGTTATGACATCGCAAGTCTTTCGAAAATCACACGTTCACTTAATCAACCACCATCATGAACCACCATCATGAACCACCATCATGAACCACCATCATGAAAAATCCTCAGCGGTGGCAATATCCATTCTCACAGACAGCGAACGAGAGGAGAAACTTGATTGTTGGTCGCCTCACTAACCCTCCAGATGCTTTTGTAGTGCCTGACTTTGTCCAAATGAACAAATACAAGCTAACTTTATGGGCGATTATTGACGAAGATGTCTTCGATTATGTAGAGGCGCATTCGATCGAAGCGCAGAGTGAACTCAAAGGATTCATCAAGGAAACCTGAAAATTAGCAAGCTCAATCATCTGCAGCCACGCTCACACCCGAAACTCGTTGTTCTCGAAAACATTGTACCAAGAACAGTCGATTCTCACACACAATACACAGACATGAAGCACGCTGCCACAAATGCAGCTCAGGGGATGTTCAGAAAGGCTCGCGATGCCTTCTTAATGCTCACCTCAATATGCCACCCCTTGCAGAGGAAGAGACCTGTGAGATTGGCCCCGCTGACATCACAGTCGAAAATTTCACGACCGTTGCTCACGAAGCTTTAGAAGCCGCATCTCAGAGTCAATTGAGAAAGTCAGTTATGCAAAATTGATTTTAAATCGGCAAGCGAATGGATCAATCTTCTCCGAAGCAGTAAAATACCTCAAGATCAAAAACATCGGGAGACCTTGGCTACCTACCGGGAATATCGCCAATTCTCGTTCTCAAAGGGTTTCAAGTTCGTGGGATTGCATGGGCTATAGCTATACAGACGCGAAATGATGGTGTTATTCTCGGTTTTCAGATGGGTCTGAGTAAGACCGTCCAAGCACTTGGAGTAATCAAACCCACCGACGATCCAGAGGCGGCAAAAAACTGAACGCCCAAAGTTTCCTTGATTGTAGCGCCAGCGAGTGTTTTACTCCTGGCATAACGAGATGACAAAGTTTTCCCTACACCTACCGTAAAGCTTTCCGGCCCTGGATTTGTCAATCGCCATTCCATAACAGCAGTATACATCACATCACATATACCCCTCCCACCCATCCAAGACGACCAAAATCAATCGATGATGCACGCACTCCTACAGTTCTCAATACCATTAATCAGTTCAACATCCTCAATATTGGACACTTTCTAAAACATCGATTGGAATACGTATCATAGACGAGACGAGTCCACTTCAGTGCAGCAGAATACAACAAACCGGTCCAAAGACCAATCTATCCACACAGCTTTATCCTCACCCAAACCGCCACATTCCGCGACCTAGAATACAATCAAGGATGTGTACAAACCCACAGCTTTGATCAGCACAGATAGAACAGCTCTATTTAGCTCAATCAAACCCGATATTCGAATCCCTTCGACTCTCTCAAAGAGTTAAGACGACGAGTTATACGTCCCACAATTGCATGGAGTGTATAGAGGTGCTGTATGCGGAACATATCGTGAAGGAAAAAGACCCTGTTAGATATGTTCAGAAAATGAACAAACAGTTGAATCTAATATCTCAGAAGATGATCTACGATATGGTGATTTGAGATTAATACTAATAAGAAAATATAATAGAAAGAATCATCTAAACTAATACTAGATTTTCTAGAAGAATAAGAGAAAATGATAACAACAATAATATTTTCCTTCTATCCCAAATCGAAGTAATACTCTATAATATACCATGAGGATCCTAGTTATTAAGGAGTATATACATGGTTAATGAATATCTATACTCTTCTCGTGTACTCATATAGATACCTATCAAATAGAAGAAGAGAAAGCTCCGAAAGTAAAGAATCCATTAACAATTAATGTCAAATGCGAGAATTTCCTATATATTGAGCTAGGAGATAAATGAAAGATAGGTATCCATCGTTCTAATCGTAAGGTGATAGAAAAAAAGGAAAAAAAGTAAAGCACATCATCCAGAAGCCGGCTCATTCTAGGTTGAGGATGACAGACATATCTTGTACTTGTACGATATTGCAATGTATATAATTATTTTATTAATAGAGAAGTTATGTACAACCCCATGTCTGCAATGTAGCAAAGAGTGCATTGGGTCTAGATACATTTGATCACTAGGCGAAATCAGGAAATGATGTATGTGATTCCATAGACTTATATTGGCTACGCTATATTTGAACGTTGATTTTCTAACAGACTCTGAGACATTGATTGCCCTAGAGTATTTGCTCCAGATTTTGCCGTCTCGAGTCCTGCTAGAAGAACAAAGCATTGATAAAAAGACAAGGTAATCTGTGTATAATTCCATGGTATATATATATTCTTTCATGTACCTGTACAACCATATAAACAATCGAATTCCAAACATCCATCTTTTTCTACCTACACCAGATCCCGACATCCATAATCCGAAATCCAATCCCGTCATAAATCATCATCAATCATCCCTCGTATATGCAGAGTGCTGTCTCCACTTCTCACCATACCTCATAACCAACCAAGGCACTGGCGCCACCACCAAGCACATACCTGAAACAATCATAAATCCCCATCCATATCCCAACTGATCAGTCAACGGACCAACCATCAACGGTAAAAATGTACTCGTCAAACATCTTGTAATGAGGATCGCTGTCAAAGCACTTGCCGAATACAATCCAAACGCATCCACCACATAAGCCATTAAAGGAACCATACCCGTTAAGATAGCGAAGCCCTGAAGACCGACCAGAAAGAGGAGTAATGCAACGGGCCAGCCTTTGGCGGCAGTCCATCCATAAAGCGCGATGGAGATGGGGAGAATGCAACCGCTGATTATGGTGAGAGGCATGCGGAATTCTGGATGCGATTGATTATTATTCTTGGTTCGGAGATAGACGTAAATGCGATCTATCAGCATGTTACAAAGGAAGACGGCAAAGGTCGATCCAACGCCTAATTATGTTAGTCAGATGTACAAATCACTGTGAAGGATGGCTTGGAGCTTACTAAAAGCAATGAAAGAAGAACCAATTGTCGTGGGAGCAAATCCATAGACATTCTTGAGAACTTCCGGCAAAGTTGTGGACATGATGTAATAAAATGTAAACACAATTGCACCATAGAAGGACAAAATTTGCAGCACAAAAGATCCCCCAAACACTGCTGCGGGTCTTTTGATAGCCTTCCATATAGCAAGTGCTGTATGTTCACACTCTTCTTCCACCACAACTTTGAGTGCCAGACCATCTTCATTCTTTTGCTTCTTTAACCTTGCAATTCTTCGTTGTAAAATACGAATTTTATACGTTTCCCGAAAGAGAAGAATAAAACAAAGCTCGCAAACACCCGCCATACCCGCCGCAAACCAGAGAACATTTCTCCATCCGATCGATTGAGCAATTGCCCCGGTAATAGCAGGTCCAATAGCACCACCCAAAAGTGGTGCAAGCATGAGTGTTGCCATAGCTGAACCTCTTTGGTCAGGTGGTAACATATCGCCGATAACAGCCGGATTCAGGACATTCGAAGCCACCGCACAACCCGTCATGAATCTCGACAGAATGAACAGATGCGACGTTTGACTACACGCAGCCACGACGGTCCAGATAATAAACAAAACATTCGCCACGTTGAACACCGCTGCTCGACCGTACACTTCGGAAAGTGGGGCAATGAGTAACGGACCAGCTGCTTCTCCAAGTTCCCATATCGTAACCAGAAGAACGGATGCAGATTTTGATTCTTGATTCTCGAGATCGAGGACGATTTGTCGGGCGATGGGGACGACACCAATACAGGTGAATGTTCTGATCAATTGTTAGATGTTGAGTTCAGGTTGAAGGTGGGATGAGATGCGTACACTGTGAAAGCCATGAAAGCCAGAAGCAAAATCACTCCATTGTGATAAGCCTTTGGCCATTCTAAAGGATTTTCCGGGTCTCCATTAGGATTGAAATCAACTCTATGATCGAAAGATTCATCATTTGGAACATTGACATCCGGTATGTAAGGAAATTGCCCAGCTGCGGTTGTAGGCGGTGGTACCGGTGCGAGCAATGGCTGGGTTTCGTCCATCAGTCGGTGTAGAACTGTATCTGAATGAAATGAACAGGAAATAGTTCGTAGGTGTGTCTAAAAGATTGCAATTCTCGTAACCTCTGTCTCCTACTTATATACTCCAAGATTTCGATAGTTATATTTATAATCTACAATTCAATACCGGTATGTCGTCCCGAAAAGCGAAAGGCGTGCTGACAGCGAATAATCATGAGCAATCTGACCGCTTATCAAATTTCTCCATACATTTTTCCTCAAAAGGCGTCGACCTGCCAAATTAGTCGATAGTGAGTGGAACCTTGAAACACCTGCTATTGGTGGATCCAGCCACTTGTTCTCTAGCCACAATTATAAAACTAAAGGACTCCAGCTCCAGCTGATTGCTCTTCTCTCACATCTATTTACACTTCGTCAGTCTGGAGTATCAAATCACTTTATGAATATTATATTCGTAAAGGACTGTCACTATACTTCTATCATTCTCAATCGTCCTTCCAATATCAAGCAGTCTAAATCTTGTCGAGAATCACAACTGTGTCTAATCTTCATTTCCTAGAGAACCTACGATAGAAGGATTACAAATAAACCTCGAATCGACCTGAAAATACCTCATTAAGCTGTGTCTTCAGCCACAGTACTCGGTATACCTAGGTAGGTAGTATTAACTATTCAGATATCGACTTCTTGCTTGTTAACAACCGCAGCAGCAGAGCCATAGGCTTCATTGTATCTCGATAAGATGTACACAACAGATTATCAGATTATCAGATTATCAGATGTCAATGCGTTGCGTTGCGTTGCAGGGTGATAACACGAAGGATCATAAATATACACAGCAGTATCACTAGTGTGTACTTGCTAGTGACAGATATCAAGAGTTAATGCAATCAAAAGAAGGGTTCACGTACATTTACCAGTATCCCTCCGCATCTATCATACTTCGTACATGCTTTTCGTTCTACTCAAGCTCGTCTCGCCTTGCACAAACAAGTAAGCGTACACGGCGGGTATGCATATCGTATCTATGTGGGTCTAAGTGGATCAATCGTTCAAGTGAGTGGCACGAGTGGATTCAGGAACATCTCCAACATTAAATGATAAGAAAGTTTCTTTAAAGATTTTATATTAAGAGCCATATTATTGAATCGTGAGTAGACGTATAGGTCATGTAAGCGAAGGCATGGGAGAGTAAACTTTCTGGCGTCTATCAACAATCTTCTCGGTTGATGGCTTGAAAATATTGTTAATTTGTTCAGCATAAGTACTGCTTGACAGAGAAACAGAAGTTCAAAACTCTGTTATTGAAATTGTGATGTTGGAGCAAGTGTAAAAGTCGAAATCACAAAGTCCTGCCCTGTTGATAATTCTCTCCGAATGTGAATGCACGGCGTTAAGAAATTGTATGGTGTCAAAAAATCCCTCAATTTGCCTGCAACAACTTTTCTACCAAAAGAAACATCACCAATGATCAACACCAGGCAAAAAAAGATACCATCACCCTATCTAATAAGGGGAGATCAAAAGTAATTTCAACAGAAATCGCCCGATGAGAGGCTCGAACTCTCAACCTTGGGCTTTCATATGATAGAATCTATCTTAAAAGGCCCACGCGCTAACCAATTGTGCCAACCGGGCTTGT
>PQXL01000361.1:0-41419 GCA_004916875.1 Botrytis galanthina
CATCCCTTTATCATCCCTTTATCATCCCTTTATCATCCCTTTATCATCCCTTTATCATCCCTTTATCATCCCTTTATCATCCCTTTATCATTCTTTTATCATTCTTTTATCATTTTTTTATCATCCCTTTATTATCCCTTTATCATTTCTTTATCATCTCTTTATCATCCCTTTATTATCCCTTTATCATCCCTTTATCATCCCTTTATCATCCCTCCACACCTCAATATCTCTATCTATCCATCTATTCATTCATCCCTTTATCACCCCTCCTCCGCTTCACCTATCCCTTCATCCACTCAACCCAACCCAATCAAATCAAATTGAACCATACCTCCTTCACCCCCCCACCACTCAGCCCCCACGCCAGAAAGACTACCAAACCTCCTCCCCCAGAATTCATCTTCAAATCCCGCTTGTTTAAGTACTCAAGCATCTCAGTACCCAAATACCTAGGTATTTAGTAGAGATAAAATTATGTTACCTCTCAATCCCTAGCCACATATACCCAGCTACATGCAGTATCACAACATCCCTATCCATCCCTATCCATCCCTACTCATCCACCTCCGCATCTTTATCTTTATCTTTATCTTGTGCGAACACCATTCATAATTGTGTATCACAACATCCACACACACCATTCTACATCCACACCACTCCTTATCCACAGCCTCCCATATGCCATACCTCCAAGTCCTGCAGCCCAAAGCCTAGAGTCCAATGGTCACGCCGCATACCGCCACGTGCTGTTGTACCACCACGTCTTGTTGTATCACCACACTCGTATCACACATCCATACATCACACCTATATCACACACCTATATCACCCACCCACTTCTCAATTCTCAACACCAACGCGAATACACACTCAAAACCACCAAATCACATACAAACAAACCATTTGTATTATACACAATCCAATCGCGCACACCCACCCTCTCACGCTATATCACACATACACACACACACACACTCAAAGCCACCAAATCACACCATCCCATCCCCCCATCCCCTCATTCCCCAAACCATCAATACTCATCACGTTAGTCCATCCCCAGACCTACTCACTCCCTCCCTCCTTCCTCCCTATATACATACATACACATAAACTATATAATTCTAGTATTTATTTACCTATTCTAATTCTAATTCTAATTCTAATTCTAATTCTAATTCTAATTCTAATTCTAATTCTAATTCTAATTCTAATTCTATCTAATTCTAATTCTAATTTCCATATTTCACATTTCACATTCCATAATCATATTCATATTCTCTTCTCCAAAATCTTCGGTTATACTACCGTGATACTCACTCACTCACTCACTCACTCACTCACTCACTCACTCACTCACTCACTCACTCACTCACTCACTCACTCACTCACTTACTCACTTACTTAATAACATAATCTCGAGCTAGAATACTCAAATTTGATAATCGCCATCACCATCACAATCATTATCACGATACCATATAATCAAGGAAAAAAAGAAGAAAGGAAGAATAACTCCAAATAAAGTTTGTATTCATAACTAACTAGCCTAATCTAGCTCACCTCATCTCATCATTCAAGATCTATTACTCAGAAGTGAGTGTATAGAAAAGAATAAAACAAAGCAAGCTCTAGACTCTACCGCTCTGTGTATATCTATCTACGCCTAGTCTTATACTAGTTCCGTATATCCTCCACTCAACCATCGTGTATGTATCGATGTATCTCTATCCCACCCATCATCATTATCATCATCAAATCAACTCTCTCTAATCAAGTCGGTGCATCTATCCCAACTCCACTAGATCCATAATCCCCATCTCAAGCCAACCACTCCGCTGCATTCTCCAAACACTCCCCAATAATTCCAATCCATTTCTCTGCATTCTCATAATCTTCCGAATCAATACTTTCTACCAAACCTGGGAAAACTGCACCCGCATAACCAGTCCACAATCCTGGCGCAAATACAACATGTTTAAACCATGATCTACCATCTAAACCTTCTTGATATAAGAATTTTCTCTCAAGATACTTGTATTTTTCATTGACAGTTCGAATCTGGTTGTAAAGCTTGACCTTGGATACTATTTTCCACCATGGAATATCTTGACCTACTTGTTCAGCAAGAATGGCGGCGGTAGAATCATGACGAATCGCGGCATCTTTTAATGCGGTAGCGCGATTGTGAAGACCTTTGAAAGAAAGTTTAAGGGTGTTGATGTCACCCTTGGTTTCGATACTGGAGGGACGGAAACGGGCTTCTTCATCTTGTTCTTCAGTAGAAGATCCAATCATGATTGAGTCCAATTTGGCTTCGGTTTTGCTGATATACCCTTGTAATGCATTGGCGTAATCAGTAGCATTAAAAGAAATAACCGGCGATTCAACCATCTTGGCCGTGTAAAGAGCCCAAATCTTGGACATTGCTTCATGGTAATGAAATCCTGGATCTCCATAGGTATCCATCCAATAGAATGAATCATAATTGGAATGATAATGAAAGACAGCCTTTTCACCACCTTCATGATTAACATCTGGTCCAAATCCAAGATCAATTGATGGAATGCCAGCATAATCTTGAAAAGCGGTAAAGTCACTACCACTTCCCATAGTACTAATGAGTCCATTCCAAAGGTCGCCGACAGTTTGTCCTGGAATTGTTTGATTGGGTGATTGAACCAAGTTTAGGATTTCACCCAGAGCTTTATTGTGAAGAGGACTTGCTGATGCCGAAAATTTAGGTCCACTAGTACCAACATCACAATTGATATAGGCAACATTAGCATTGTTGAGCCAAGGTAGATATTCTTCAACCCATTCTGTTGAACCAACCAAACCATATTCCTCACCATCCCAACTGGCAAATACAATGGTACGTAATGGTTTCCACCCTTTCGAAACAGCAACACCAAAACTTCGAACAACTTCATTGAGAGCTGCAGAACCACTATTTGGATCACCAGCACCACCAACAATCCATGCGTCATGATGATTTCCGATGACAATAACTTCATCTGACAACGTTCCATTAATAACACCAATCAAATTCCAGATAGGCGTTGTGACGTATTCAACATCATTGACAAGGTTGAGAACGAGATTATCTGGCGAGGGACCAATGTTGTATTCTACTCCTTTGTATGCCAAGCCAAGATTTCGATCCCACCATTTATTCAAGTCTTTTGGTGCGGGACCGATACCATTTAAAGACTTGAGGATAGGTAAAGCGTCGACGTAAGAAATTGGAAGGGAAGGAATTGAAGGAATTTTGCCATCGACGGGTTGACGTGGAGCCCCAGGTTTCGAAGGATATCCAATCGTGGTTCTTTGAAATAATTAGTCCTTTGTTACACATTTTGAGAAGATTATGACTTACGGATCTCCAGGTGCAACACTAAGGAATTGAGCACTTCCTCTTTGAACACTACTTGGATTTCTAGCTGGTCCATCTGGGTACGCAATAGCTCCATTTTCCAGAGTATTTGATCCATCATCACCAGGATCACTGAAGAGAATGGTTCCAACCATTCCCAATTCTTGGGCACGTTTGATCTTGAGTCCACGGAAGATACCACCATATCGTGCAATAGCAATTTTGCCTTCCAGACTAACATTGAGTCGTACTAGATCTTCAAAATCTCCGTATGTACCATAATTGACGTAAACGTATGGTGCGGTAACATTTCCGTATGCAGAATATCCATGGAAAGTTGGAATCCTGGTGTCCAAACCAGTAGTTTCATCCTCTTCAAGAATATCTTCTTCCAAGCTAGCTTCGAATTTGATCTTCAATTCTTCGACTTTGGAATCCTTATTTTTTGTCTTTTCGTACAAGGCAAGTCGATGACCACGAGGATAGTTGAGATAAACATCATATGCGACGACTTCCGATTCAATGCCAAATTCCTGCCATCTTTCTTGAGTCCAAGTAACCTGACTTAAGTTTGTTCCCGCTACATGTGGACCGGATGTATAATATTTACTCCATTCTCTTGCTTTTTCTGCCTTTGGGGTATCGAGTAATATTTGTTGAAGTTCTTCGTAAGGGATGGCAGACGATTCTCCGTGATGTTTATCGTGATGCCAATGTTTGTGGTGTCGAGGAAAGAAAGACAGAGGGAGGAGGAAGAGGACGACGGCGACAATCAAACAACAAGTTGCTGCGATGGTAAAGAATCGACGAGTGGTGTTATGTTGATATCGTTGTCGAGGTTGGCCAACGATGACCGTGGCGATTAATGGAGTACGTTCATTGTTCTCCATCTTCTTCTCATCTAGGATTCTACCCATGATGAAGGTTAGTGAGAGGTGAGGGTGATGGAGTAAAGAGTGAAGAAAGAAATCATCAATCAAAAAGTTTCCCAGAGGAAGAGGTGAAAAGATGGTTCTGACGAGAAAGTAAGTACCTATTGCGTTATTTGAAAGTGCGCAGGTGCACCAAGCTCTCGGGCAATTATATCATCCACGGAGTAAGTTATGCGGAGAGGTGTACGATATGCAGGAGCTAGTACCTAGATGGCATTCACTTCCCATAGGCTAAAGAAGAGCTTCCTGATATGTGACGACGATAATGGCTTGGACGGGAGTAGGAACTGATAAGACAGGAAAAGCGGAGAAACGTACATCCGAAGATCAACGTATCAGATGGTATCAGAGGATGCCATTCACAACTCCGGGGTCCATATAATAATCCAAGAGTGGGATTAGAGATTGATTGTTTGGAGTGAAGCTGTCACGAAGCTATCACGTGTGTGCACATAGCTGGAGCTTTTCATACTTCTCTTTCCAACAAAGAGATGACTAAGAAACAATAAAGAAATACCTAGATACCTTGGAAGTAAGGTTACTAGGTAGCTACAATTGTTTATACACCTGGACACACTTCATTCAATTGTTTCAAGTCAAAACACGATAAATGTACTCTCGCCATCATTCACACATATCCATGGATACCCAGTACGTACTTACATGGATCAGAAGTCTGATTCAAGTGATGGACGCCATATGGCGTTAATAAGGGCTGACAAACCAATGATATCGAGGGAGGTGCTTCCTGCAGACAGTCCTGCAGACAGTAGGTAGGACAATCTATCGTCCCAACCACATGTGGGACAAACAACCATGATTGAGGCAAAAAGAAATAAAATGAAAAAGCACGTGATTGAACCGATAATCGGCGTAGAAATCCTGGAACTTTCTCTTCTCCAATCAAATGAATCAATTCTTCATCATTGGCTCAATTGACCAATGAAACCCTCGACATTCTCTCCATTTCAATCGATTTGTCCGCATTGGGATAATTAACCACGATAAATCGTATTAAATCCGTATTAAATCCATAAAAGACGGGGATTCAACACTCGCACTAATCCCAAATCGGAAAAGCGGCATTACGAGGAGCTGCAGCATTGATATATCATTTGCCCCACCCACCCACCACTTCTACCTGATTTGACTCTTTTTTCTTTGCTCAAAGCATGACTTCTCTTACAAATCATCACTTACCTAGCAGGTAGTATATCCATTCAGCTGGCTCTTGCTGCTGCTCTCTTCTTATATTCTCAACATCATATCAATGTATTGAACCTGTCGTTTTCTTAGCCATCTACACATATTCTTGTACAGTTTGAAACCAATATCACTCATCCAAAATCATTCCACGATCTTGTGCTTTCTATGCTTGCGGCGGAAAAAAGACCGTAGATCCGAGGAGGCTGAGAAACTTACCTGACCGCCATCAATATGGCCAAGAGAAAGAGTCCAGGTCCAGCAAAATTGCCTGTGGCCCAACTTACAATTCTGGGTGAGTTCCCAATGTGTCTCGTTATGTTTACATATGTCCAGCAGATCTTCAAATCGTTGATAGTTTCTTCGTTGTGATGATGAAAATCATGGTCATGGTTTATCTCGGGAGTCCGGTTAATGCAAATGCAAAATACCCCGCCATACAATGTAACATTGTCACCCAAGAGTTCCTTTCTTTACGAAGATCATGCATATCTTTTGCCTAGTTACATCCTTCTTGAGAAGAATCAATGGAATATCTCTCTCTGCATGGTCACTGTTTCTCCTCCCTGCGAATGTGATTGGAATAGATTTTGAGGATGTGACGGAAATTTCTTTCGACTGTGATTCTTCAGACCAAGCTCAGTCAGATGTATCATTCCGTCTAAACAACTACCACCATAGTGTAGACCGTTCAGTCGACAGTTCAATAGACGATTTTCCATTCAAAAATCCACTTATAAGTCAAATCCTCATACTAATTTGATTAGCAATATGTAGGTTCGCAGAACCAGTCGCCTTGACTTCAGTCTTTCCATATCTAGTGAGTTTCAAGGAAATCCACCAAGAAAATCATGTGACTAACCTCATGACTAGCCTGAAATGATTGAAAGTTTTGGGGTTGAACAAAAAGATGTAGCAAAATGGGCAGGTATAGCATCTGCTGTTTTCTCATTAGCTCAGTGCATGACAGCCATCATGTGGGGAAGGGCTTCAGATACATTTGGTCGTAAACCTACAATCTTGGTGGGATTAACATGTACAATGATATTAAATATCATATGGGGCATGTCCGTAACTTTACCTATGGCTATTATTGCTAGAGCACTTCAAGGTGCTTTTAATGGAAATGGTTTGTCCTTCCACTTGAATCAGAATTCGCATGAGCTAATAGCAAATAGTGGGAATTATCCGAACAATGGTAGCAGAAATGGTCCCTGAAAAAGAGTTACAACCAAGAGCATTTTCTATCATGCCATTAGTATGGAGTCTTGGTTCTATATTTGGTCCATCTTTCGGAGGATTCTTTGCTAGACCAGCACAAAACTTCCCAGGACTTTTCGGAAATAATAGATTTTTCCTCAATTTTCCTTTTGCATTACCAAATATTATCGCCAGTTTCCTATTCATGATTGGAATCACGACTGGATTTTTTTTCCTCAGGGTATGTTTCAACAATCAATTCCTTACATTCCCACTAACGAATGCCAGGAAACTCTGGAATCCAAACGTAATAAGAAAGACTGGGGAGTAGAAGCAGGAAAGAAATTAGTTACTTCTTCTAAAGTGCTCTGTTGTAAGCCTCGGCCAAGACACCACACTCCTGGGCATCCAGCCTATGATGAATCATCAGCATCTCTTCTCCGACCTACATCTTCTGGTTCAGATACCGCTGAATCTTTTGGTGATAACTTTGAATCTTCCAAATCGAAAGCTCCAGTTACCCGCCCAAGTCTTCGAGAGGTATTCACACGTCAATCAGTCATTAACCTCATTGCCTATACTTTTCTCGCCCTTCATTCCGTCTCTTATGATCAAATCCTTTCAGTTTTTATGCATCATCCTCGTCAAATCCACGATCCGTCAAACACTCAACTGCCATTCAAATTTTCCGGTGGTTTCGGTCTTCATTCCGGCAGAATCGGTACAATTTTTACCCTCTACGGTGTCGTGGGTGGCTTCATTCAATTCGTCATTTTCCCACCCGCAGCTCGTAAATTCGGTGTATTGAATTGCTTCAAAGTTTGCGCTGTAACTTTCCCAATAATTTGTTTCGTTACCCCATATACAGCACTCATCGAATCATCAACTTGGCAACAAATCATTATTTTCGCAATCTTGATTGTTAAGTCTTTTGCTGTTATCTTTGCTTTTCCTTGTTGTGTTATTCTTCTCACAAATTCGGCAGTCAGTCTTCGTATCTTAGGTACATTGAACGGCTTTGCAGTATCTATTTCTGCAGTTGGAAGAGCAATTGGACCAGCCATGTCTGGAGCTGCTTTCACTTGGGGATTGAAAGAAGGTTATATTATCACTCCTTACTTCTTGCTCGGAACAATTGCAGCGATTGGCGCAATTCCCATTTGGTACCTAGAAGAAATGGAAGGATTTAGCAAGAGTGGTACAAGCGACGATGAAAGCGAGGAAGAACCACTCCTCACACCTGATGATGAGGAAACCGCAATTTTAGGAGGCGATGAAAGAATTCGGAGGGATCCCAATGAAGAAGCACTAGATGTTGTCGATGGTGCACCACTTTCTAAAGCTATAAGTAAACGGAGACAATCGAGCGTCAATAAAATTGATAGAATGGAGGAAAATATGAGTAGTCCGATTGGAATGATAGGAGGAAGTGTGGGACCTGGAGGAGGAAGAAGATTGAGTAATGGACTTGCGGTTAGTAATTTAGGACAGGGAACAGGAGGAACAAGTTTTAGTTGAGAGAGGGGTTTTATTATAGGGATGAAGAATTGAGGGGCGAGGGATACTCACGATGCGGAGATCTTCGTGAATGTGAAACCTGGCTTCGGTGGAAGGCTTACGAAGACGCGGGAATAAAAATGAAAATGGAAATGGAAATGAACGACGGAAAATGTATACGACATCCATGGGAAACGGTTTGAGAGAGCAATTATAACATGATAATGAAAAAGGCGGGTGATAGGAATGTACGGTAACAAAAATATAGGCATCTCATATATAAATTTTCCACTTGAAGTCCTCTCTCCCAGTGATGAATCTTTGCCAATCAATCAACCAATCAATCTTCTATGGTAGATAATCAGAGGCTTGCGCGAAGCCCATTGAGAAAGCAACCCATCGAGTGGTGTTGAATATCGGAATACTAGCATTACAGATACTCAGTAATTACTAACTGGGAGAGATAAGGGGCGGATAGAAGGGAATGCTAGAATACACTTAATCTGAACAGTATTGACAGACTCCCTCCTGTCTCTTCAGAATTGATACTGCATCGGATGTCGAACATGTGAACAGTTTGCAATTTCGATAATTATGTGATTCACATGAAAAATTTATAAATCACTCCAGATATATAACATGCAACCTATTTACAGCCTATCCGAGTCTCAACAACTTGCTTCTCCTCCGCGACAGATGAAATTCAATATGACTAGCGAAGCTCCACTTGGAGGAATAAGAATAGACAAAATTGCAGAGCCAAGCGCACTCGAAGGAGTAACGCAACTCTTTTCTTCCTAGCTCATCTTACAGCCATGATATCTGAACTGATAGAGATAGGAAGAGTAACCGGAATGACTTGATTGATGAACGCAATGTTGGAAAATTATCAAAGAGCTTTTACAAACAGCCTCACAATAATCGGGAGCATCTCACTGGAGATGGTGTTGAGCATATACCTTAGGAACTGATTTGTTTCCTGAAGAATTGATGATGGTGTGGAAATGTAGTAGTGTACTGCACAGCGGGTATTTGAAGTGAAGTCTGGTGGGAGTGAACAAAAAGCTGTTTTCCTTTCACCCTGTGGCCTCGTAACTAGTAGATTATTCATTTAATAACTGATGAATTGGTCTAGAATAAGAAATCGCCCTGCATGCTCGAGTGTTTAGGTAGAATTTGGGTTGTGATCCCGTGTACTAGATAGGATATCTGCAGGGCAAGGAAAATGTTCGATAGGTTATCTGCAAATCAGACTACCTGCAGTTTGCTGGAAGGAGGGGAGATAATATTTGCGTAGCATGTGTAGCAGAAAAGAACTTGGATTGAAAAACACGGCAAAAAAAAACGTTTCACAAATCTCTCAAGTCGAGGATTCATTGATCTTGCGTATAAGATTCCCTTCTTTGACTACCGAGATCTCATTCAAATCGCGAAAATACTATGCTTTAGACTCATGTGTGGTTCTCAGGAACTTCCTCGCTAGAGGTATCTCGGACGGTGATGCGGTGTATGTGTTTAATCGAAGCACCGAGAATCGAATTGCTCATGGCAATCGAAAATTCCACTCCTTTCCCATAATCAAAACTCTGAGCCTGGTTTCTTCCTCAATGAACCCCCAAAGATTAACAGTGATAGACTTAAGTTTCTGTGTTTTGAGAACCAAGAAGCACACTCTTCTGAAATCGGGCCATAGTAATTCGAGATCGGGCAATGACAGCGTGGCCTAAGATGTAGTTCGATGCGTCGCTGAATTTTCGAGAAATCTCAAGAGTTCCATGATATTCAAACAATCAACTTTGAGTCTGTGAGTTATACGGGGTAGCGTTTAGAATGATCAAGATTTTCCGGTCATTGGCATGACTCCGACGTCATCTTTGAGTCCCGTCTCTTTTGTCTTTGACTTTGATTTCGGCTTCTTGCGGTGCGAATCTGTGAAGAACTGAAATCCGTTTTGAGGGAAGCCAAGAATTTTACTTGTCAGCCAGACTGTTATAAATGTGGCAAGCTAAATTCGTCGTAATGTGCCAGAATCGAATTGATGATGCATAACCAGAGTCATACAAATTGACTGCTTTTCAGAGGCATTGTAATTGATTCTTGATCATCGAAGTCGTCTTGAAGTAAGAGTGTTGGTAAGAAAAAGCCAACAGCAAGCGTGCGGGGTCGATGGGATTTACGTCGAAATATAGGATTGTTCTGACGTTTAAGATGTGTTTATAAAGTTATGAAAGCGGACACGTAATTCAGTACCATAGTTCCAATAAAAGTTTTCGGAAGTTGTAATCATCTAGTGAAAAAATATTCTTTGGTTCATCGTCCGCTTGCACGCTGGTGGTACTAATAGGGGAAGCTAGATTCTTTAGTCTTGGTCCTGTTGCCGAGGAACACGTAACACCAAATTGTGGGAAGTTTTGGGGAGAAAGATGATTTATTCGGAAGATAATTATAGTTTATATCCTCAACAAGAGTAGCCTTCCATCCCATAATTCTTTACATTTTCCGATTTTTTTTTAAAAATATAAAAGTAGCATAAATGCCGTTTTCTACATGCCGGGTGATTAGCTCCGGATATTTAAAGCCATCAATTCGAACCAATCCCCTACATATTAGGATGACTGTAGGATCCTGAAGCTGAGTATAAAGAACTCAATCTTGTCTCTCGTAAAATACGTTAGTATCTTCCTTCCTACTATTTCCATAACAAGCAAGAAATACGTCAACGAAAACATACTTATCTGTTTACAGATAAAATTTAAAATCCTACATCTGCTTGGTGAGAAACCCACAAACTTTCTATTCGTGGCGATTTCTTACCACAAAGCAGCTTCGACTCGTATCCTCCCCGAGTTCAAAGAAGTTGTTCTCGTAGTCAAGGAAAGTCTTACCGAAACCACCTCTCAATGCCCACGGCTCTATCACATCACGATTCCAATCCATATATTTCCCTTCAGGAGCTTCCCATATGCAAAATCCCGAGAGACAATCTTTTGATCGGCCAAGCACGACACCTTGAACCCCAACTTTCTGATTGATACTCTCGATTACGGCTAAGACGAAGGCGTCTTGTTTTGCGCGGTAGCTCTGATGACAATTGTCCTTGTAAAATTTATCATATCTAGAAGCTGCGTGAACACAATAGTTTTTGGGATTCGGCAATTGGATAATAACTCTTTTGGCTTTTCGATAGGGAACGAAAGTGAGGAAATTTCTGAGAAAGTTCCAATCGCCTCGATCGCTTTGGCAAAGGATAATGCGGGAACTCCGTTCTCTTGTCCAGCTTAAATCGTGATAAAATTGCACATCTCGGATACGGTTGGCGTTGAACAGTTGTCGGACCAAACAGTACAGAACAGTGCTTGGAGTCGAAGCCGAAAAGTCACCAGAATATTTCAGTTTTCTGTGGATACGACCACTATTTACACATTAGCTGTTTTAGCACCCCCGTGGAGGAGTTGCATTAACTGACTGCAGGGTAAGCTCTAAGCCGGATTGGGCCAATTTTGAATCATTTGAATTCGATTGATATGAGACATTTCGAGGTGTTTCGTTGACTGTCATGAGTTCTGTCATATCTTGAACTCTGTGGCATACTTCGGATGTATGATTTCTCAGTTTGGCACCGAGTTCATAACTGTTCAGTCTCTCAAATATAACTAAGGCGTGGGTGTAAGCTTGCCGCTGGCCTCGAAGTGCTTTCAATAGATTTGGACCTTGACCAGCCGAGCAGAAAGTGTTTCGACCGCAAAAAATGAAAACCATCTCCCTAAGTTCAAAAGGCAGTCTCTCGAGGGTGCTGTCTTCGGGCTTGAACTCGGTTTCTCGTTGTTTAAGATCTGGTCCACTGATGGTGTCTGCAGATATTTTTTCGAGATCTTCAAATTCATCAACGAAATTTTCAAATTCATCATCAGAGCCATCAGGGTTGGTAATTTCGCGATCTGTGACTTTTATTCGAGGACTTTGAGACTTCTTTTGTTCGAGATTCTTGTCTGGATATTGTTTTTGCAATGAGTCGGGCAGAGGGACGTGTAGCATTGTTCAAAAATTGGGAAGCTCATAGTATTTAAATATGATTGAGAACTGTGCTTGTTTTTTACAAATGAAAGAAAAATGTGAGAGCACGCATAAATTTATAGATTTGTGTGATGCAGTAAATGAACCGTCTCGAAACTATCTCGACTATTTTACTTAAGAAGAGATCTACTTTAAAGTAGTGAGATCTATAACGCGGGGTTGAAAACATGAGTCAAGATTTCCAGAAGTGAATGGATGATCTTTCCAAACAGAATCTCACAAAGATCTTTCAAGGTAGCATCTTGAGAAATCAATGGGATTTGATAAATGAAATGCTGTGAAGGGGCGACGACTTGGGATAGGAAGCGGGGTGAGTGCATAGGCGACGCACGTGCTCATATAAATCGAGACGCAAGCCGGAAGCCACTTTTCAAAAGTGGCTTTGCTGTGGCTTACGTCGGCAAAATATCATCAAATTAGCTAGAATTACGACATTTTATAGTGATGATTAAAAGAATACTAGAATGATACTAGATTCACAAACGCATCTTTCATGAGCAACTATCTTCATTATGACAAGTGCAAGCACAAGTGCAATTAAACAAAAAATCTTGTCAGGACTTCGACTAAACAATAAAATTTTGGTAGACTACTTGTAACTTCCGAACTAAACACGAGGAGAAGCTTAAGCTTGAATTATCGTCCATATAAAATGACTGAACAGCAACTCATATAGTTGATGGTAGATGCCACGTTGGTGTTATAGTAAATCCAAATTTTCTGCTCCAAAATGGTGTCGCTCGTTCGTTCAAGCTTTTGAGGTGTCAAATTTAGCTAGCGTGAGGTATTCAATCGAGGCATCATGGAGATAAGAAAAGAGATTCTGATTATCGACCAAGAAAAAATCTTTACGTGATAATGTAGAGAATATTAATTGAGTCAACAGGGACCAGATAGTTTCGAGTTATGGACTAAGAATGATATCTCAAATCGAATTCACATCAACACCCAGTCTCAAAGCCTTGCTCAGTCATGACTGGACAGCTACCGTGTCACTTTCGGCTCCTACACCATAGTACCTCCATTCCCAGTCGTCCGAGAGATCAATCTCTATCATCACAACCAGCCATCGATATGCCCTCAGTTCTCTTCAGAGTTCGAGCTTCCAGTGTCCTCTCGCTTGCCCTTCGCCTTCTTAGCCTTAACTCCCCCACGATGATTCTTTCTCTTCGACTTTCCGGTAGCTTGATCAGTTTCCCGCTTGAATCTCTGTCCCGACTTTCCTAGAGCTTCATCGCTCTTCCAGTTCTCGATAACCTCTTTAAATGCCTCATAAGTTTGATGAAGGACTAAGGTGAAGAGCCAGATGATGATTGGTCCAACGAGGACAAGATACTTCGGAGTGTGTTTCATGCAGCATGAGAGATATTTGAATATGATCGCCATGTAGGCGCTACATCCCACTAGATGATAGCCTGTCTCTCGAACAGCGACAGTGGTGCGGGATTGGATTCTTGATGAGGACATATTTTTGAATGCTAGGGTCTTTCGAAGACAGTTCATGTTTCTGGTTGATTGTAAGACGAGTACTGGGCTGTGAGTTGTCTTGTTGAAAGTTCAATGAAGTTTTTGAGATGGAGAATTGCTTGGTGGGTGGCTGAATAATTATATACTTATTCGCCGTCGAGGTGCAGTTGAGAGGTACGGTCAAGACTCTTGATGTGAGTTAAGCGAGTTTTCAGGGTCCGTAATTTACGACCATTTACAGGATATAGAGACTCTAAACAGTCAATTTGTGACAGTAGTAGTGCTATCATTCAAAAAATATTTCAAGAATTTTCGCTTTCAAAATTTACATCAAGTCAGCGAGAGCCCTGAAAGACTTAAACTCGGGTGTTCGGCTTGTCAAATACACATACGGCCCTAGTGGCCCGTATCGTAGTCAAAGCATGATTATCATCACGATCTATAGATTATACTGTTGAAAGTTGTGTCGAATTAGTCTACTTGCATTGTAAGAGCAGTTGTGGATGGTTCAATGAGCATGATCATGGTCAAGATTTTCCATAAAATCTTCACTCCAATGATTAAACATCTCAGCCATTTTCTGATACACGAT
Source organism: Botrytis galanthina (assembly GCA_004916875.1). Taxonomy (NCBI): domain Eukaryota; kingdom Fungi; phylum Ascomycota; class Leotiomycetes; order Helotiales; family Sclerotiniaceae; genus Botrytis; species Botrytis galanthina. The sequence continues at coordinate 14,342 of PQXL01000361.1, forward strand.
AAGGAAGATAATCCAGCAATGAACTACCCCGAATATCAGAAAGGAGTTACTGTAGGGCCACTGAAGGTCAACGTGCCAAGATTCGATATTTTACATCTTGTTCTATTTCTGTGGCCTTTTCAATCGATGTAATGAACGAGAAATTTTAGTATCTTTGAGATGAGAGGGTAGAGTGGTGCCAAACTGAAATCATGCACAAAGCAGGCATTTTGGGTATCAAAGAATCAACGGATTTTGGAGTTGGATCTTCATGTTTAATGCGATAATTCTGAGATCTCATCTAGTGTTGCCAGCAACTAATTATTCTGGACCTCGGGTTCTGGAATAACCTGGGCATTTAATCTCCTTCTGAATATGTAGCTCATTTCTCTGGAATTGGGTAAAATAGTCAATGGGCCACTTTTGAAAGATGTTGAAAGTGGTAAATTACTCTCGACCGATGGCTGAGATAGCCAAGAAGAGACAGGAGAAGAAGCGTGAGAGCTCTATTGTTTCGACATTGCGTCTATCTACAAAATATTCACCTGAACAAGGTGTAAAGCCGAGACTGCGTCTGGTTGCGTATTATTGGAAAGCTCGCATTCTCGATGAGTAGAGTTGTATGGCTCACATGAAAAGGAAGGCTGATTTTCGTTGCAGCTGATCATGTATTTGAAGCCGAGTGGTGAGTCCTCTGCGGTAACCCACAACTTGGATTAAGGCGTTATAACTGTAAATAAGCAAGATAAACTGGTGAAAGATCAGTCATGCTTTCCCATCAAACCATCTTTCTAGGCGCAAAAAAGAATCCATATAGTCAGTCAACCATAACCCAGCTTCTTTGGAGTGAAGTTATGCCTCGTTGACTCGTAAGTTCAACAACAAATGATTAAAGAAGGCATATCATTCACTGGCGAAGCAGGTCTATTCTGATCAGTGGCTGACCAATCATGTTCTTTACTTCGCGCGCAGTACTTCCCAACAACCGACTATCTCAAAGCGAGAACGGGGAAGTTGAAACTGAGGTAATTCATAGCCAAATTCTTGATTGAAGTTTGAGCTTTCAAATATCAATGATCTAGGATGTCGGTATTAATACCCTTCAAGTTGGCCTGAACCGTAGTTATTCTTAGACATTGGAGAGCATCCTGATGGAAGGCTTCTACAAAATTGAAGAATCACAGGAAATTTTTTGAGTGCCATAACTCATACCTTCTGAGTCTCGACATAAGTGGTCCAATTCTCGTACTGAGACATGTATCTGCGGTAATCAGGACTCGCTCTCAATGCATCACTTCCTCAAGCAGAATAATCATTGAGTCAATATTCACTTTCGAGGACGACTAGACAATCCCAACAAAAATACGGGATCACGAGATTGTATGCTCATTTTACTTATTTGCATTCACTCAAAGATGGCGCAGTTTTGAAAATTTGAATCTCGCTAAGATCACGCACAATTGTAAATATTTCTTATTTAAGTATTTCTTCTTGTCGGTACGGTTCAGTTTTCTCCATCATTCTTACAATCACAAACTTTGCGAAGTTTGAAGTATTGTACATCTACATTTCTCCCATTCAAGTCCCTGTTTGAAATGTCTCCCACAATTCAAAGACAAGTAAGTCAATGTTCCAACTTCCATTCGCTCTTTCTAAATCATTCAATGCTTTTTGGACCACGGCTAATATGTGCATTCACAGGATGCGAACAATCATGATCGAATTGACCCTAATATACTACCGGTAAGATTCTATCCTCACACACTGTCTCGATCCTTCCCGTCTGCCGGCCTGTCTCAATCACACATGGTTTCAAGTGAGGTGGAATCACAGTCACCGATCGAATTCGCAGCAATACACCGAGGACATAAGCAATATTTCCATAGGTTCCTTGGGACCTTTAACCTGCGTACACGGTGCCAGGGGAAGCTTCTCCTTGGAGGATTGTGTGTTTTCAGCTATCATGTTGTGTGCAAATATCTATCCTGGTGTGAAGACCAGATCTGTAATGGGTCGAGGTGGTGGCTGATTTCCTGGTCTGTGTGGCTTTCGGGTCGCCGGGGATGGAGGTACCATTGGGATTCACGACTTCCCTTCGCACTGTCGCATGGCGAGCGCCAGATTAATTTCCAAGAAGATTTTGCGAGATGCTGGGCGGGGAATTTTTCGTTTCAGTGTGAGATCTTACTCAGCATAGCACATCCGCTGACTTGAGGTTCAGGAACGTTGGCTTAGTAGAGGAGAGCTTTTCAAATGGAGATCAGGCACACATGAGGACCAGTCACTTGGGTATGGAAACAAACTGTAAGTTTTCATCTTTGTCTCCTCTTCGCTGCATGGCAGTATCTCTGACTTTACAAATACAGAGACGCAACTGAACAAATCGAAGTCATGCAGAAGCAGCACGACCTCAATATCAGTGAATTTGGTTTCAAGCATGAGATGCAAGATAGAACTCGTCGCCTTGATCTTTCAACTCAAGTCAAGGCTATGGACCGTCAGTTGGAACAAAAGTTCAAGTTTGCTCTTCTTAATGCACAAATGGTACGTTCATCTGCCGCCTGTGATATGGTAAATAGAAGAAGACTAACACTCAATTTCATCTAGATTATCTTAACGTTTCTCTGTTTCGTGACTTTCTTTTACATAATGTCGCTTTGCAAATCAGACTACTACTATACGCCGTTAGGTTTTATGCTGCTCATAGTTCTGGGTACAGGCAAGGTTTACCATGACGGGCGGTTGTTACCAAGAATACCTACATAATTACAAAGTACCGTGAACTATGAATGTTGGGATATTTATAGTTTGTGCATACAAAACGCGTGTCTTGAATTTAAGAGTTTATCTTTACACCTTTGCAAGAACATTTTGTGATTATATATCTGTCATGTGAGAACTTCTTCAATCGAATGGTGAAACTTCAATCAACGTTCAACGAATCTACACCATTCCCAGTAGTATAGGATGAAAAATTAGAGAATAAACCCTCGACCCGTGGATCCAGGTCCGAGACAATATTTTCTTTGAGACAGCTCCATAATGTTACACATCAAATCCAGCACGCACAGCCTGTATGAAGATGTCATCTAAGAGAAAGAATCAGACATTAGATTATATCAGTAGAGACTAAATACAAATTGTGCGCAACAATGTATCAGCAATATCTAATCTACCGATCAAAACCACCTGTTTGACCCTAAAAAGCATCGAATAACAAAAGAATGTCCAACTAAAAATATCCCGCTCACATCGAAGGTGCTGCTGCAGGGTTCTCTCTGCACTTTCAGTAGCACTTCAAATAAATACACCTTGAATTTCAAACTAAAGGCAGATTTCCATAGAAGAATGAAGAAAGATGTAAAAACTAGAAACGCAAAAGCAAGATCGGCTTATCTTGGCCGTGCTGCAGGCACTTACGTCGAGAATTGATCGCGAAAACTTTTCGCCCCCGATGTGCCATACCCAGGAGGAAAACCAGCAGTACCCTCGTTGCGTCCCTCAAACCACTTCCCATCCTTGATACAGTCTGAATCAGCAAACGCTTTTCTCCATTTATAACGTTCATCCGTATGACGCCGGCAACAGTGAAAAGAAGATGCCTCTTTTTTGTCGATACATTGTCCATTAAGAAAGTGATCCGCTTCTTTGTCTCGATCTCGCTTCTCTGCCTCGCAATACTTAAAGTCCCATGTTGATAATTGATCACGATGTAATCGACATGCCCCAAAGGGTACATTCGTACTTATCCGCTCCTTGCATCCCGGCCGACGACACTCCATGTCAAAATCCGCTGGCATCTCTTCTGTCGTAAAACTGTTGCCTTGAATGACCTGCTGGCTTTCAACAGATGCGTGATAACGAAGGCATTCGGAATAGCCTTGCAATGGTTGTTGGGGCGGCATTGATGCGTTTGGACGAGAGCTGTAAGATCTCGATCTTTCTCTCGTCTTACGTCTTTTCCGAGACTGCTCTTTTTTCGTATGTCTAGATGATGATTTAACTAGCTTTATTTCTGACCTACCCAAAGGAGGAGGTGAAAGTTGCATTGAGGTCGGAATACTAGCCGGAAAATTCTGCATGGAATCCGTATGCTCGTTGCTTCTATGCTTAGTATTGGATCGTTGACTTGGTGCTGAGGGCTGATACTTTCGACTGCCAGGTTCTTGGGCGCGTTTTGTATCACTCAGAGGGTAAGAAGCTTCACGACTTCTTGATTCGGAAGTTGGATAGTGCTGCGGTTGACTAGTGGTACCAGAATGCGAGCGAGCTGCAGGGATGTTGAAATTGGCTGGCGATCTTAGGCTCGTAGTGCTAGAGGCCTGCGCTGAATGATATGGTTGTTGAGCAGCTGGTCTCATGAGCGAGCTGATTGGGGGTAGACGGTTGTTATTTTTCGGATGTGGTGATGAAGTAATGCTATCAGTCGGGTTCAAAGGAGGGAGTTTCATGGTACCCCTGTCTGTGCCATATTGGTATGTTCCTAAGAAAATGTTAGAGATATCTATTCTTGAGTTGGAGCGCAGCTCAATAAAGCATCCGGCAGATTTATCTTGACCTTGAATGTCTCTATTTCTGGAGTTAGACTCGCGAGGCTGACCTCCGCCATAACTTTGCCGTTGAGGTTGGACATATTCATTGAGTCGGCCATAGCCACGGCCACCGCTTGTGAGACTATAATAGTTCAAGGACATAGTCAGTGGGTTTATATCTGTGATGTTGAGCTCAAATGCTGGAAGTTCCTTAGGATTGTTCGATGAATTGTTTGGAAAATCAAGTGTAGCAGGAAGCAAAAGCAGGAAAACTTTGGGAGATCAAGAAGGGTATATGTCAAAAGTGTGCGAGTCACTCATCATAACGGGCGAGTGTTTTCAACTGCCAGAATTCGTGAATGACTATCCATGTCCTACCTGTAGGCTTAGAATTGTCATCATATGAGTGTTAACGTGTAGGTGGAGTCAAATGAGAAAACATTATTTGAAATATTCATAGCTATCCAATTCTAGCAGCAAATCAACGCGGGTGCAAAGAATGAGAGAAATGATTCAACGACTCAAATTATGACTCCTCAAAATGAACACCACTTGGCTGAAATGAGTATTGGAAGACAAATCACTGACGGAATGTGAGATAACTACCTGAGTAAATCGCCAAATTTTAAGAGTCCTTCGAGGAAGAATTCATACCAGTGTCGATACTCTTTGGTAGCTTAAGAGAATGCTTTCAAAACTCATATCCAGGGTCGAAGTATTGTGAGTTGCATTTCTCTTCTCTCCCTGGCTTTTTCGACACCTTAGAACGACCATGTTCAAAGCCTTCAAAACGTTCTTATTGTTGTACTGAAGATCGTGATCATGGAACTGGGAATGGCTTATGATGCTTCACTATAGGTAGGTTATGGGTACGCAATTTTGGTAATGGTGTGATGTTTGGCAGAGAAATTATGCATTCACTGTCCTAACAACGCAGAGTCATGTGTGATTGGCTAGGTAATATTCATACCTCGCAAATCAGTTCTCAGTCATACTTCACTGCTTCAATTACTATCGAATTCCAAATTTAGCATCTTCTCAATACCTCGACAGCTCACGGACTCATTCAGGCGCATGTAAGAAGTTTAATGCATTTATTGAATATTCCCTACATCCAAAAATAGATCAAGCAAGCTGTCTCGCAAATATTAAGCCCTTCGTCAAGACTCCTGGGTGAGAAGGGGAAATTCTGATCCCCCCATCGACACCAAACTCAACGACAGTGAACAACAACCGGAACAAGAACCAAACCTTCGAAACTTGGAACCCATCAATCACAAAATTCATGATAGGCTCCATCATTAACCGGTCTTTTCGTCACTGCTTGCGTTCCCAATAAAAGATTCAACGAAATAAAGAATCCAAGAAAAGTGTAATGAAGTAAAGGGGAAATAATTTCATCACAGTTTTGGAATCTCAATACCCCCTCATGCGTCTGACTTCATCAGAGATTCATGACGATTAGGAAAGTCGTCAATCTCACCGGTACATCCAGGAACCACAAGTCTGATCTTCTGTCGTCATGAAAAATGCAATGTCCGCTGGTCGCTGGACTGTGTGGTGAATAGGGCGATAGGTATACTAACCTTGAGCTCCTGGTCTGTGATTGGATGAGTGGGTATGATGATTTTTGGGAGTTTGAGTTTGAAGGGAAGTCTGAGACATTTGTTTTCTATAACTTTTCTTATCTCCATTCGTCTTTCTTCTGTGGTCCGATGGTCGAAGAAGTGCCTAAGGGTCGGGGTCTGTCTTCGAGGTTTCTTTCCTGTCACGGGCATTTGCCGTTCATGGCTCGGTGGAGCTGCTGTATTGTCTGCTCCTCTAGGTCTTTTGTGTTTAGCGGGTCTATTTTCTAAGGATTGACCCCAAGAAGTGTATCCAGCGTCTATACGACGAAAACATTTATCGCAAATCGTATTGGATAGAGGGGTCGCTTGGCCACACATAGCTCCGCGTTCGACTATCTATTGTTTGCAATATTTAGAATCTGAGCTAGACATGTTGCTTTGATAAGAATATTAGCATTATTCGTTATACTTATGTTCCAAAATATGCCATCCTACCTGAATCAGATTGCACGATAATACTTAGTTTTTATAAAGGATTGAATGAAAAGAGGAAGGGAATGCAAGTGTTTCCTTTTAGATTGTGAGAAGCGTTGATTATTGAGAAAGGTCTTTGAGAATATTGGTGTTGAGATTCTGGGAAGTTGAAGAAAGTAAAAGAGGGCCGCGTACTACTTGAGCACTGATATGGTGTCAAGACTTTTGCGTATGACTGTGTGTATATTCAAGGGATGAGTACTGAACTGAATCTGAATCAGGATAATTTGTAAGTAGCAAATGTCTAACAACGTCATGAGTTTTCAAATCTAATGTTGCTTATTTAGTCACGAAGCCATTAGATTGATAAAGTTAGTCGATATTCCACAGGTGTCATGATCATGGAAATGGTTGAAAAGATTTGTTCAAATTATCAATTGTACAGGATTAAAACTCTCAAGATTCATACCGACTTTGTGTGCTGCGTCATTGGTGCCTCTGAGTGCCTCTCATTGACTCCAAAATACTCATTTAATTTTTCATTCACGTATATCTGCCATCATGGAAGTCATCGTGAGCAGATCGATCGTTTTCATGTGAAAGTCTACTCAAAACTGCAAGCCAACATTACAGTACACATTCGAAGAGCATGAACTCAGACTGATAAAATTTCATTCTCTAAGTTCCAACACGAATAAAACAGACAACTCCAATATTCCATGAAGAAGTCACCAGCTACTTCCAACAATAGACGGAAAGCAGTATTTTCTTCCTTTGATCCATAAACCGAATTTGCGGACTGCCCGAGAACGTTGATAAATATACTGCTTCATTAGTGACGCTCAAGACCACCCCTCCTTCAAATTGAAGTGGAGCAGTCATACCTCTACGCATCATTGTTCTTTTAATGAAGTCTCATCAATGGTTTTCATTGCAGAACACTACTGACACATTTGATTCCAGACAGGGAAATGATGCATTAATATTCATGTTCATGGGACTATTTCAGGATAGCATGACTTGATCTTGATTGAAAATCGATTCTCCTCATTCACATCTACATTATTATCTTATATTTCCTAATTCTACGAGACTTTGTGAGTTCTTGGTGACGAGGATTGACTGAATATTCATTAGATAAACATCAAGCGGTATGGATATCCGAATCACATGAATCATTGAATTCAAGATTTGGGGTATGAAAATGTCATTTAAGTCATTGCACTTTTTGTGCTTCCGTTCAGTCAAAGGTTTGAATTTTCATGGAGTCATGAAAATTCTCTTTCTTCAATTCATACCATTGAAGTGGGTTATGAGTGTTCGAATTCCCATGATCCTATTCATCCATCATATTCATACTTAATCACATCTGCACTGACGCACTTCTTTCTAGAAATGACTAAAAATCGTCATTTTCAATGCAAATGATTCATGAATTAATCACTATTGATACACTTATCACACTCATACTACTCGATTTCCCACTCCTAAATGTGCTTAAGTAGTTCTAGTTTCCCCCTTTGCTGAACCTCTTTTTTCATCACACAACCACTTTATATACCACTGTTCGAGCATTTCTCCTACAACACAAGAGAACAAAGTTTTTGCCGAGAAGATCTTCGATTTCCACCTCTAATCGTTAGGATACTACATCGTACATTTCATCCCCAGATTCAACTTCAATTTACTCAAAACCTTTTCCCACATCTTCGTGGAAAGGGTCATAGATATCCCACTGTCGACTGTGAGTTGGATATTTGCGACATCTATACAAGCAAACTACTCACATCACTCGGTGATCTTTATTTGGTATGTTTCCAGTGCTTTAAACATGCCTTTCAAAATCTGACTTACCTATGATAGAAAAATGGCGACCCCTAATCCTCATTATTGGCCGTTTTCTCCTGATTATCCAGATTCGACCCCTTGCATAAAATGTCACCGAAGGAACGATAAGCCAAATTTCTGCTCATGGTGCACAAGTTGTATCGTGCAGCTGCAAAATCAACAATCTTCCGGTCAAGAGACTGTGAGTGGCCACCCCTCTCGCCATCACACGCCGCCCGAGTCAAGTTCACATCCCGCCCGTATAAATCACAGTCGCGCTAGCTCTGGTGAAAACTCTGAACCAAGCCGTAAAAGAACAAAGCCATCCTCGGATCGAACGCCAGAAAGGAGATCAGGGAGCCGTAGGCAAGAATTGGGAACAAGTAGCGATGCACAGGCAAGAAGACCACCGCCAAATGAGGGCAATAGGATTGCGGATTTCGAGTCTTCTCCCACTACCGGTTATGACTCTCGAAGATACGGGCAAACTTCTGCATATGGAGATAACTATTCAATGAACTTGCAACCCGCAACATCCTCAAATCCATATACACAACATGATTACAGACAAAGCACCAGACCGGTCGCTCCTCAAAGTTATATTCCACCAAGAGGTCCTCAAACTACAGAAATGCAGGGAATCCAAGATAGAATGGCTCAGACGTACGTCTCTGCTCCAAGCATACCAGCAGTTCACGACCCTTCATCACAAAATTCTGCACTAGCACCCATGTTCAACAACCCTTCTCGTTCCGGTGGAAGATTTGTTGGTTGGGGTGGTCGTCAAGAAGAACAACAGTGGCAGCAGCAAGAACAACAAGATCACCAGCAGTATCTGCAGCCGAATGCGACACAACAAAGTGTAGCTATACCTGCACCTCAAACTTCGACAAGCTACCCCCAACAATCATACATAGATGACAAGGATCGATGCCATTTTCACGACGAATATGGCTTACGGTGCCGTCGACCGCGGGTCAAGGCATCATTGTTCTGCGACATCACGGGCGCCAAAGCTCACAACCTTGCTAATACAAATCGATCTTTTTACAGAGGAAGGAGACTTCCATTAGGAAGTAAAGACTGCTGCCCACAACTAATGGCCATTGATGCTATACATCCGTCAGAATATTTGTGCCAAATGAGAAATTACAAGGACGAGGAGTACTGTGGTGAAGACACTCATTGCATGGAGAACCTGATCAAGCCTTAACCAAAAACATACTGTGAAGCAACTGGTAATCAGATACAAACAAAGTATCGATGGGACTGCCCCCCGATCTCTAATAGAAAAATAAATGCGCGGAGGTCTAAAGACTTGAAGGAATCGGAAGAACACAAGAAATATAAGAAATAGGTCTTTCGGAGAAGATTTCGAATCTTTTCATTATTTCCTTACTAACCTTTCCTTCCATTCTCATAACCAATCATCCTCAATATTCCTTCCCCTTCACACACTATTTTTTCAATATTTCCTTTACATCCCAAAAGCTTTTTACTGTTATCTCATTGGCTGGATACATATTTTTGAATTGAGGGTCATCCTTTAGATTGCTTCTCATCAGTTACTCGTAACTCGTGTGATCGAATCTTCAAGGAACATATTTAGTTAGCGTCGAGTTTAAGAAATGAATTACTATTAATTCGAATTTGTCTGTTTGTTATGTGACTTTATGATTGCATATTTTCTGGCTTGAATTATCTCGTCTTCCACTTTACTTAGTCTAGCCTATCACCCCATCCATCCATCCATCCATCCCATGATACCGTCCATCCCATCCTCGGAAGCTTCACACACACCTTCCGGTCTTCAAACTTCCCTCTCAGGTCCATCCATACATCACTCCCCTCGCGCATTTCCACACTTCCTTTCCCTATCTCCCCCTCGCTTATTCAGGGGCCCACCAGCCAAGACCTCGAATCTCTGTGCGCATGGAATCACGTGATGTAACACCACTCTCTCTTCCCTCTTTCCTCTTCTCCATCCACCCCATCTTCGACCTCTTAATTGTCAAAAATGTCGGATGTATAGTTTACGCAAAGCCTGAAGCTCAGAAATGGAGCTGTGCGGAAACTTGCTCGAGGGCAAGAGATCGTGTTCCGCATATCTCCTTTTCCCTTTGCTAGCACCACTTCGATTATGTGACTCTTGATGATTCGAGCATATGATCGAACATGCAATTATTAGAATAACTCTGCAACACATAGCCAGCTTACTCACTCAAACCCCAAATCATCCCACCTAATTTTCCCTCAATGAAACTATCAAACCACCAATCACCAATCACCAATAATTCTAAATCACACCCAAAACCCTCCTCAATATACTCCATCTCAATACACCATCAGCCCCCCCTTCCCCGCCCAAACCATCCTATAACCCCCCATCATCGCCCTCTTCCCCTCACCACTATAAAAAACACAACGAATCCCCATGCTAGTCCAAATCACCCCAAGTCTCTTATTAAGTAAATCTTACATACACACATACACACATACATTTCCAAATACTCAATTTTATTTTCGATTTCTCGATGATGGTAAAATTGTGACAGAGTAGACATAGTGCACTTTTCATTTTCTTTTGTTCCTTCTATACCACTACTACTATTAGTATGGTACTTTCTCTCACATCACCTCTCACCTCTCACCTCTCCCCTCTCAACTCCACACCCACCCCCCTTTCACCTTTTCCTTTTAATCTTTACCTTTCTCACTCCTCCCCTTACAGTCCGCACCTGGGACCTCACACTTCAACTCTAACTTCACACTCTAACTTCACACTTCAACTCCACCTTTCCACCATCCCAACATACCAACCAACCAACCTACCTACCTACCTGCTTACCTTCCTACCTATATCCCTCTCCCTCTCCCTCTCCCTCTTACTCCATCATCCCTCTCTCCCTTCTCTCTCTCCATCCCCTCATCACATCTTTCCTTTCCTTTCCTCTCTTATTTTGCTCCCCCCTCAACCCCCCTTTTTCATTCTTTTCCCAAACAAAATCCCAGCTACAAGATATGGAATGATAAATTAACTTCCTACATGCCCTGCACTCACAATCACAGCCCGAGTCTAAATCTTCAAGTCTCCAATCTGAACACATGAGATATCCTCCTTTCTCTGGAACATAAACTCACACATATCAATCACACCACACTCAAACATCAAACAAATCAAAATTTATCGTATCACCTCATATCAAACTACAACAGAAATCACAGCACACGGCAGCACATCACTAACTCTCAAAAAGAATAAATTTCATAATCATATTCACATTGCTAATCTCTACAATCTCTCCTACGATCTCCAATCCACATCCTCACCATCGCCACTCGTTTTCCTCTTAATCTCATCTCATCTCAATCCAACCAGTACTCAACCCCAATTCCAATTACAAGCCTCTGTAGCCGATCAATACAAAGAAAGCATTCATTTCAATCCCTCATATCTCAACACCAAACGCCCCAGCAATGCAAGGATGGAATCGCGCGCAATCCCTTGCGTCTTTGGACTATGTACGATTTTGAGTAAACGAAGGAAGTCAACTAGACCTCTAAAGCCAAACCAAACCAACGCCGCCCAGCCCCGATGCACTGTCAAAAGGTAAATTGCACTATCACATTAACCTCAACATGATTCATCGAATCCTCATTCTCTCATCTCCAACCACCCTTTCCCATAGCACTCATAACACTTTCTCTTCCTCTCGCCTCCCTATTCATGCTACCACCAGCAGCTCCATTAACAGCGTTAACTCTCAAACTTCCACTACCCTCACGACCATGCCCATGACCTCCAGACACCGATCTCCCGGAATCCGTTGCTCGTCTACTATGACCATGTTTAATTACTGGAGCCGTTCTCGGACTCAATACATTGCTCAACCCATCTCCTTTGTCACTCTTCACCATCCGTCTCGCATGACTAGCGGTAAACATTTGATTTTCGCTATTCGGGCTTGTTGCAAGCTGAGCCGCGGTTGGGCTTCTTGCTCTTCTGATTCTTTGACCACCCTCGGAATTCGTATGATTATGTCCCGATCTGGAAAGACTACCATGTCTCTTAAGCGCCATACCAATCTTAACGCCATCCAATTTTCCCACTTTATAATTCTCAGTTTCGTCGCTCGAATTATTGCCAGCCGTCTCGGCAGCTTCATTTACGTCGCGAAGGGGGGATCGATTTGGACTAAAACCGTTCTTGAGGATTCTCAACGGAGAATGTTCTGTATCCGAAGACGTTGGGGAGAGATTGGTAATTGTTGGAGGAGGCGGTGAAGCAGAGTGGGGCTTTTTGGACAGGAATCCTGCTTGGAATCGATTGTTCTTGGGCTTAATATCAAGGGAAGTTAGTGGAGCCGTGGGAACAGGTGATGAGCCCAGGGGGTCCGTGGAAGCCTCGCCTAGGTATGATGGTAAGGGTGGTAGGGTAACAGTCTCTTCGACCAACGATACATCCGGAGTGGATTCAAACTTCTGGGGTGTTTTCTCGAACTCGGCCAAGGCTCCGGAATCGTCATCGTCTCGCCATCTGACACTTCGCTTGGAGGTCTTCTTCGGTGTGAAAGAAAGTCCTTTCTTACCTACTACTATCTTACGACGCCTCGGGGAGGATTTCATCGGAGATGGAATTTGTGGTGCCACTGTTAGAGAAGGCATTTTAATTGGTGATTGTGCTTCTCCATCAAAAGAGAGATTGATCTGCTTGTTGCGTTTCGGTGTACCTCGCTTGGTAGGTGCGAATTTTTCCGTAATCTTCATAGACCCATCTGGCTTTACTATCGAAGCAGCTGCTGTAGAACATGTTTCTAAAAGTTTTGAGATGGTTTTCTTGCCATGCTGCACAGCATCCTCTTCAGTCATACCAATAACGTCATTAAGCGAAGACATGATCTCGAATTGGGCAGAGAGCAGCACTTGCATAACACCCGCATCGACACCCTTTTCTTGCTCTAAGACATATTGGAATGAATCTCGTGCAGCATTAGCTTTCAAGAGTTCTGTTTCTCTAGTCAAGCAAGCGATATCGTTGCCATCCTCACGTCCATCAATCTCAACAAGTTGACGAACGCTGTTTTGTAAAGCAGAATCGATAGCTCGTTCCCAGTTGATTTTGTGTATTCGTTGGTGATAATGTTGACGGCTATTTTCCAATTCGAGAAGAATACCTTGAGCTGTCTTGCGCATAGATGTCAAATTAGGAGGCATTTCTTCGTCATCCCGAGAATCACAAACGTTATCGAACGATGCAATCCAGGACGATAGTACACTAATGCGACGTTCGATTTGTCGAAGTTTCTTCATCTGGTTGACCTTTTCTTGTCGATCGTTTACTGAGTTTTCAAAGGCGGCACGGATACGCGTTACACCCTCACGTGTAATGGCGTCTCTCTTTTCCGCTTGCTTTCTGAATTTTACGAATGCAATGGCTTCAGCATCTTTCTGCTGAGCCTTTAACTCATTAATCATAGCCATCTGCTCATCAATCTTGACCAAGAAATCCTTGACATGACGATTGACATTGAAAACGTTCCTGGTGACCTTGGTTTGAATATTCTTGGCTCGGTTGGCGTATCTCAAGGTATTTTGTGTTTCGTCGAAATGCGCACTGGAAGGACTAACACATACAATCATGACCGTCTTGCAATTTCCACCGAGAGAAAACTTCAGCAACCTCGTCAATTTCGAATTTCGATATGGGACGTGATTCTTCTTTCGGGGATCGCAAAGAGCATTGATACAGCTACCAAGAGCGAGGAGAGATTTGTTGATATTTGCACCTTCGATCAATCTTTCACCTCGATTCTTTGTCGCGCTCGCACGTTCGCTACCTGCTAAATCGATAATACTCAAAGTCGCCATTGTATGAGGTTCATTTACTGATGCGTTTCGATCCTTTTGCGCGACATTGATTTGTAGGACTGCATGAGATCGAGAGGATGTTGCATTGGCCGCTGTTGGGGAGATGGTACGATATTCGTTTCCTTTGACAATCATATCCATAACTTCCTGAACATCTTGGGGTTTGTGACTCGATAACCCCGCAACTGATACCGCTTGATTGGCATCCTCTCTCAACATTAAACCCCCTTTACTACCCCCTGGAACCAAAAGATCGCGGATTGTCTCGTTATAAATTTCCAGATAGGATAATGTGATTTCCGTTTGTTTTTCTTCCGCTCTCTCGCTGATTTTCTCGAAGAGCTCCTGCATAGTTAAGAAAATGATGCCAGGTTGTTGCGCTGTTCCTGTGATTGTGTGAGTTTTACCACAACCAGTGGCACCATATGCGAAGACTGTAGCATTATAACCATCAAGGACATTGTCTAGAAGACCTCTTGTCGTCGATTCGTAAACGTCTCCTTGCGTTGTGTTATCGTCGAAAACCCGATCGAATGCGAATGTTTGATCTTTAACTCGTTTGCCCATGTTCGATACTACTTTCGATTGAAATCGAGTTATAGGGGCATCTTGTGGAGGATCGAATACACTGCGAATGTTAGAACTTTAAAGTGCTATTTCTTTCGCAATACGTACAGGCATCTATCGTCAATGACCTTTATGACGGGATGGATTCCTCTCCCACCAAGCTTTGGGGTAGGAGCTCCTGCCAATGAGCCCTCTCCCAGAAATGATATACCATCATCGGTTTTGGTACTATGTAATGTAAGTATTCGATCAAGGTATAGTGCTCTGGGCCTCCAGAAAATGGGTATATAGGTACGAACATTTGCGCGGCTTCTTGAATAGTAAAAGGTCGGACACGAACTGGCAAGTGTTAGCAAAAAGCCCCCCATATGATTACCATGATATCCATACCAGTGACAGAGATCGAAGACGCGCCTGACGACATCTTATCGGCGTCAATCGTGTTCCTCTTAGATGTATTGTTCTCCAGCTGAAGTCAATATAAACAGACCGCCAAAGTGAATTCAATTATACAAGATCGACTTGGATGTTAAGTAAGAATTAAAGAGTGCAATAAATGCGAAAGAAGAATCACAATACAGCTGTATCTGATTAGTATTGACTGTTAAAAACAAATACCAGGAAGGAAAGTCGTAAAGTGGTCGTATTTGTCGAATTTGATAATGTCCATGTACCCATGATATGTCCATCCATATGTGTTTGGGTTTGTTCGTGAAACTTTCATTTCTCGGGAAAACATGGTTGGCCCGTCAACTTCACCCAAATGACCCACCTTCCGCATGAATTCTTAGCGCGACCCTTGAAAGACTAATGCTGTTCCCCCCCTACCGCTCCTAACGCGCTCCTAACGCAGCCTTTCATGCAAGGCTATCCTTAATTCATATGTATGTCTTCAATCTTATTTCACTCTATTCAATCATGTGTAAGGTGGGTGATTTTAGGATCTACTCGAATATCGAGGTATCCTGGTACGCCTCAACGCCCAAGCCGATCATTCGTAAAGGGATTAGACTAAAATGAAACAAAACTACCCAGTATGGAATCACCTGCCTCGAGCGTTCTTGGATATAGGGGCTCAAGGAAATGTCTCCGTCTGATGAATGAACCATCACAAATCACAGATAGCAAAGATGTCACACCGTCGATTGCTTGAGATTCATTATTATTCGCTGCTATCTGGGCTTCCTCTCCTTCACCCTCTTTCATCTACATAATATAATACAGAAATCTACAGGCAAAAGCCAATCCAAGCAACCAAATCATTACTATACAATCCACCGACCTGATATGTAACCCCTTTCCAACGCCCGATAACTCCAAGTAAGCCGACCGGCTCGTCCATTGCACCATGCTTTTCTAACTTTCCCCATCCTTGATACGCCAGTTATCCCCATCCACTATCATGATATAATATGCACAGAAATTTCAGCCACAAGTAGAAAATCCAAGAAGATTAACCCGTTGAAACATTCGCACCAATATCAAAAAGATTAAGCGGCCAAGTGGGAGCACCAGCGATAGCTCCCGAAACTTGACCACCCAAATGTCCTGGCTCACCAACTCCTCCGCTTTGAACATCGCCCATCGATGTATTCAATTGTGTTGTGTCACCATTACTCATATCTCTGCCTCCTAATTGCATTAGAGCACTTGCCGAGTAACATTCTTGTGGCTCAAGATTCCCTGTGACGGTAGATGCCCAATGCTGCCAGGCTTGTGTTGGCGCTGTGTTGACCTGAGTCGAATTTCTGTGCCATGTGTTAGGGGCGACCTGACTTGCTTGAGCAGCCAACGCAGCAATTAATGGTGCTTCTACAGAATCACTAGTTGGGGCCGAATACCCTCCATAACCTTGATTCTCTGGTTGCGCATATGTCAAATCAGAAGTGTTAGAAGCCGATTCAAGATATGGTGAGTATTGAGTTGCAGCTGGATATGGTGTCTGTTGATGAGACATTTGACCTTCAGAAGGTGAGTAGTTGGGTGCAGGCGCACTCCCCGTAGCAGAAGTTGGCTCATTATAATTATAGCTTTGAGCAGTTACCGGGTAACCGTTAGTCCCATTGGTATTCGATGTTTGCTCCGAAGGTCTGACTTCTTCCTGACCGTTATTCGAAGTGTAGCTCTTGTCATTCTTAGCAGGTAAATTTCGGCTTAGTAATCCGAGTGTCCCATCGGTGACAACTTGCACAGCTTTCTTGAGCCGCGTTCCGGAACCTAACATCAATTAATAAACTAGTTGCAATTCAATGAAATGTCACTTACCAAGTAGTGAACCTATGTCACCCATAATTTCCAACCAAATGTCCATTTCTTCTCTCAATGCAGCCAAATCAGCTGATGAAGTCCCTCCACGCTTCTCCCATTGAGCAAAGAGTGTAGTAGTTAGTGCCATAACAAAAACTGAGGTATTGTACCAGGTCGTATCAAGACTCTTGTACTTCTGCAGTTGGCGAACAACTCCTAACATTTGCCGAGAAGACTCTACACAGATTCTCATACTCTCCGCATTGAAGTCTGGATCTGTGGTCATAGAAACTGATGGATGGCGAAGAAGAAGACGAAATTCTTGAGACCAGGATTGGGCATAAAGAGCAAATACTCGTCCTTCTTGTTCGTTGTGTCCCAACTCTCCATTCACAAGCTCTGGGGGCAAGTCATCTTTCCAAGCACGAATCTTTGCTTCCAATCTGTTGACAGTTGCAACATAGGTACTCGGTTGACGAGATATCGAATAAATGGTTGAATAAAGCTCCAAATAGCACGGTATAAGTTTAAAACCTTGGATTCCAATCTCATGGTTACATTTTATTGGATTGGGTGGATCTATGCCCTCGCCAGGAATGTAATCATCGTCGATTTGTGATGGACATTCAACGTCATAGTCTTCATTTCGAAGGGGCATTGGGCGGCCAAGCTTGCCACTAAGAGTGACATTGACAGCAAGGATGACCCAAAATGTTCGTCGGCGCATTTCGATATCGAGTTCACTAAGCGTGTTCGATTCAGGTGCCCATCGTTTCATAGATCGGTGAAGGCCAAGCTCAATAGCAAGAGTCATTGCCATTCTTGCAAGCACCCAACTGGCCCCTGGCTTAGGAAAGTTTCGAAGGTGCAAGCAGATTAAAGCCAATGCTTGAACATCTTGTGCCGTATGACTACATGCCAGTTGATAAAACATGCCAAGACAGTAGTGATAATGCGTATTTGATTGAGAATTCAAACTGGCTTGTTGTTCCGCATCTTCCCAATTTCTGGTCGCATACTGAAAGAACATAATGGCGAAGAGCATATGGACAATGACATTCTCAGCAGTGGTAGGGCGAAATGTAGGATCATCATACATGCGAGATAACTATATTGTTAGCCAAAGAAACCCATAGTTCGACTTTAGTATACATACCAATCTCATAAAAGTACCTCTGTGAAGTAGAGGACAATACGGGTTGATAACACGAAAATACCATTCCGCATAAATGATAGCCTCTGAACGTGCTGGCAATTCAACCTTTTCAATCCTTGGATTCACATTCCAAGCCGATTGGAGAAACGACTGATACGATTTATTGTACAATTGAGGATGGAAAATCGAAGGGTCTGGTTCATCCATATCTGTGGAACGAAAGTCCGCAATATCAATCTCCATACCCAAAATCGACAGAGCCGTCCCTTTGATTGCGCTCAAGTGAGAACTTCCAGGCGACACTCCGAGATAGTTGTCACCCATACATCCAGCGCGATAGGCAGGCAATGCGCGAAACATATTAGTTTCTTGCTGCTGGCCATTGTTCGCCGTGGATAAAGTTGGTGAAGTATATGCTGGACCTGCCGTACTCCATGTTGATTGCATGCCATTTGACGATTGACCATAACCATATTGCCCCGATGCAGAATCCTGATAACCATTCGCAGGTTTAATATCCGCACCGCTTTGCATTAATCGATGCTCCAATTCCTGAATTCGAAGATGCAGATCTCGATTCTGTTGTTCAATTCCCTCGACATAACCCCGCGATGTCGCACGACCTGTTATTCTATCGGTCGTTTTACATTCGTTATGATTTTGAATACATGGCGAGCAACCACCTGCCAATCCATCGCATCTTATCTTACGAACCTATAATTAATCAGTTATCATCATTAGTCAATTGAAACAATATCGAGAGCGCGCAACATCATCCTTCATCCCATGTTTCCCTTACTCACTACTGACTGACTAACTAACCTTACAACGGTCGCAAGCTTGACCAGTTCTCGTTGACGCCAACAACTTCTTCTTCACAGTATTGGAGAATTCTTCGGGATGTTGTTCCGATTTAATGTGCTTCGCAACCGGCGCATTTGAACCATTTGGTTCACCTGAAGCATTTCGTTTTGGAGGCATCGTCGCAATTAATGCGCCGGAAAACGCCGTATTATGTACTGAGGTGGAAGAAGCCGTTGGACACCCAATCCGTCGGTTCTGTCGGTTCTCAACTATATTGTCCGCCGATGCTTTGGAACTATTGGATTCTCCTATTACTGATCCTTGGAATTGCCATGAAGAATTGGTATAAGGATTTAACAAATCAAATTGGCGATTGAGTCGCTCCTGGTGATTAGTTTGAGTATGAGGTGAATTGAATTGCGACAATTGTACACCGAGACCACCATGAAATATCATTGTGAGCGGCGAAAGCCAATTGAATTGGATTGTGTTCTTTCTTCGGGGCGCTAGTCCTGATTGAGATGGAATTGGATAAGCTTTGGGCCTTGAAGTTGAGGCATCAATCTCTCCTTCATTCAAGTGATGAAAGAGTTGATACAATTGAGCCCCCAGTAACACTCATCAACCAAAGTTCAACATGTGGGAGAGAGATGAAGAATAGGTAATCCTCACAGAATGATGATAGGAGAAGCTCAAATCCGCATAGGTAGTATCATAAAGGTAAAGATAGATATGATGGCCATCTATGATCATGAAGGGGAATACATATGTCAAATATATTGATGAAAAATTGAGAGTTGTTAAAGATAGAACATCTAGATCGACCTTGTTGGAAGATATAATGCGTATGAATGCTAAGGTATTCTATTTCAAGAATAAAGAAAATGATGTATTAAGCTTTGGGAGTAAGGGACAACAAAAGCTTCTACATACGTCGTCCTAGAACGATATACTAAGAGAAGAGGAGGATCAGGAGTATATTATCCTCTCGAGATTAGAATCAGAAGAATAACCTTGGAAGAAAAGTTTCCTCATACATCAATGATCAATCTAAGATTGAACTCCTTTCTCCTTTTTTGTCCCTGAATTCTGGATGTTTCCATAGTTTTAAATCTCAAAAAGCCCCCTTTTATATCATTTTTGTATTCACACTAAACACACCTACCCATTGAACGACAGAAAATATTCCGAATTGCTTGGAAACGCCTCACAGAGTCCTATAATGCATTCCAAATGCCGTGCTCGATTCTGATTCTAGACCGTAGAGAAATGTTCGTGTAGAATGCTTAAACTCCTTACATCACCTCAACCCCATTGCAAGAACCGGGGAAGATCAACTATGTCTTCCCCTCCCTGGCACTGATATCTACGACACATACTCAATCCCATATCTTGAATCTGAATATCAGAGACTGGTACTCTCTCCCCGCGCTCCTCGGGGATGCAACACCACCAGCCCCCCGTTACACAACCCCCTTTACATTCCTTTCCCCCAACCAATACACATCTCCCGGGAAATACCCAGCCCCAAGCAATGACACTCCCCTCGTTCCATAGGGCCAATATGAAAAACATGGCTTACACATGGCTGTTTCTTTGTCCCCCGCATCCCCCAAGCATTGAAAAAGTACAACGACAAGAGTCTCAAAATATCAGCTCATGAATGGCTTGGCACATTGGCCTTCTGTGATTGAAGTATCACAAAGGAATATCTTGGCTAGTTCTGGAACCGTCATCTTTCCTAACAAATTTAGAAGAGAAAATCCTTTACTGTCGGGATTCAAGAGGTCGCCGGGCACTTCGTATGGATGGACCTTTAGCGAGGAGCGCGAAAATAACCTTTGAGCCAAGAAACGCTTCGTTGATAGGCATCCAATTACAATGCATTTTCGACCGTCTATTTTCGTATTCAGAATGCTTCTCTCCTGAAAGTTGGAACAGAGAGCTAAAAGAAGAATATCGATAATTAAGTAGCTAAGGTTTTCAAAAATTGTCTTTTGTACATCGCGATGAGATCGTAGATTCGGAAACTCAAGCTCGAGCCAAGCCAAGTATCTCAGTCGCAACAAAGCGAACAGTCCAAAAAACGTGGGAAAATAAAGCAATTGTTGCACTCGCTGGCATGATACCGTAGTTCTTATAGACCTTTCGTACTTGTAGTATAGATGTTACCAGATGCATCCATCACAACACCATTAGCGATACCTCAAAATGCTGAATTAAATCTAGATCACGTGACTAGTCACATTTCCCCAGGAATATCACAGACTCACCATCTCCATGCGCCTACGACCAAATCCAAATTCCAGCCAACCAAACATCAATCCACCACTCCTACTTCCTCAAGATCACGACAGAAACTCCTCCATATTCCATACCTCACCCCAACCATGGCGCCTGCACTTCTCCAAACCATCCCCCTAGAACATCTCCCCGAATCGCACACCCTCCACATCGCCTTATACCGCAACATCACCAACGCCTCTTTCCTCCACCAACAACTCCTTACCGGAAACACCGATTTCGAATATGCGTTTATCGATGCGAGCGTTGTACGTTCTCTCCTTCTTTCCCCCTTCTCTTTCTTCCCTCACAAATTACTCATTACCCCTCCACTGCCCCACTATCAGAATCATTTTTGTGGAATCACGTGACTTACATTGGAGTTGGGGAGTTGATAGGTCCTTTCGAAATTACATATTCTAGCAGCAGCATATAGAGCGATCAATGATGCATTGGAAGAAAGATTAAAGAGTCGAAACATTCACTCGGAGATTGTTTTCTCGCTGAGTATGAATAATAATGTATGTTCGCTTCTGCTTCTTCCCTCCTATTTTGTATTCACCCTCCTCCTTATGATACACTCGATCAGTACATTGTCACGTTTCAAGGTACACTAAATCATATGAAATGACATTTATTGCGCGCTTTCATCATTCGTATCGCTATACCATTCAGCAAAATTCCCCAACAAATAGACTAACAGCCCCTCAAGATCGCAGAATCTTTCCGTCGCTTCGGTATAACCCCAACTACCACCTCTCTCCTCGTCGTCAAAGTAGCACCCGCATCCTCCGCGTCTCAAATTTCAGAACATCTTTCGTCTGTAATTGAAGGTGAACCTGTTCCATTTGAGGATGAGTCTTTAGCGAGTATGGTGGATATTGCGAGGGTGAAAAAGCTTTACAAGTTGAGCGCTCTTGGCGGCGGCGCGAAGAAAGGTGGTGCGAATGGCGTGAATGGGAAAGTTGAGAATAAAGTGGAAGAGAGGAAAGAATTAGAGATCATGGTTCTGGGTGCGATGGCGCTGAGGGGTGCTACCAATTAGCGAAGTTGGCTGATTAATGAAATTGTTGTTATTGTAGTATGAAAAGTTGCGCATTCAGAAATAATTGAGCCACCAGCGTGTCTTCTTATTTGTTTAATTGTGATGATTCAGCCGTAAAGTCATGCGTGGAATATCGAGCATTGTCGCTACAAGTCCTGTGCCTTCGGCCACGCCTAGAGTTGCAACAGTCGGCGTAGAAAGTAATGAACGAGAAAAGTAAGAAAGAGACACGGCTTTCTCCGAGTTACAAATGAGAGATAAAAGTTCAATGAGTCAGGTAAATTGAATATTCCGGATGTATTTGGTGCGAGGATGGTTCCATTGTGCGGACGAAAGACAAGGACCGGGAAAACTTCATGGTCGGACTACAATCTAGAGTATTGAGATCCTAACCATATTCTTGCGGTCTTACCAGTCAGTTTCAGTTGTATCCCACTAGTAACAAATCAGCATTGTTTTTGAATATGAGATTTATGCCTGTTAACACTCAAACTTACAGGAATATCTTCCTCCTTCAATTCAACGCAAAGAAAGTTGTGAATATATTTCCCCTTGCCAGCTACTGCAGAAGTATCATACAATTTTAAGTTGTTCTTGGTGATATCATTTATTATATCCAAGCGAAAAAGGCGTTCCTGCAATCTCACGTGGTATTTTACAAGTGAGCCTTCTGTACTACACACTGCAGCTTTTAGATCGTCCCCACCTTGACCCGTGTATTTCGTATCTATTAGTATCCTCTGTATGTTTCTTGCCAGAAGTGTTCCCACACGGTTGCGTACGTTCTCAGCCAGCGTTAAAAGTCTTGTATCCTCTATATTTATGGTGAATGCTGATTCGTCGGGAGGCCAATATCCGGATATCAGGACGAGACAGTCGTTGAAAAGCTCGCGATGTCTCAATTTGCATGATAACTCCAGTAAGATCTCCCTATCCTCTTTTATATTGGCAAGAAATTTCGGGCTGCGGAAGAAGGCTGAGTAAAGAGAGTTTGATACCACGGGTAGACAACGGTAGAAATCGGCCAAGGTTGTAATCTCTTGCAAATGCTCTGTGCTTGTAATTTCGTAAGGCTTTTGGTACATGCTCATGATGATATTTTCAAAGGTCATAATATCCATATTACCAGAACTAGTTGCACTTCGTTGCCTCTGTACCATGTGTCAGAATAGTGGATATAAATAACCATCACGGTGGATGTCTGAGCTATGCATGGTACACTCTCGGAGCCATGTCGAAGATATTGCAATACAGCAATCTTCTTCGACATACAAATTATAAATGGGAGACTGAAACGTGCGTGGAGACCCAAATGATTCCAAGGATTCAATCCACTGAGGTGATTCCAGTAAGGTTAATCTCATGATTGCACATGCAAACAGGATTTTGTTCGAAAACCTTTCAACAATCTATCATCTTCACTACTATATGTCAAGCTGCCAGTAAATAGAACTGACCTTGGGTTCTTGACCTCTTTTATCAACAACATACCAGCTATCATCTTCCTCAACCTTTGCAGTCCAGTCATATTTCCACACTGCGCTGGAAGAAGCCGGCTCTTTGTCAGGAGAGTCCATAAATTTCCTGAAATAAGCAGAGTACAGCTTCAGAATACTAGAGTGAACTCGCAATTCTTTAAGCTGAAAAATGGTGATCCGAGTGTCGGGCGTTTGCCCCGGCAAGGAAAATGTCACAACTTCTTGGGGAGAAGGCATGATCGTGTCTGACTAGATGTACGCTTTTAATAATAAGTAATATGTGATTCGAGACAGACAAACAGCCTGCATCAATTGTCGGCTGGAGCTGATGAGCCGATATTGACGCGGTTGCGCGACGTTCCAGTTCTAAAAGGTTCCGCAAGCTTTTACTGAGGTACAAAGATGGTATGAATGTCTGTGAACAGCACTTTGAATATCTGACTGAAAAAAATAAAGAGATCAGAAAGGGATGAGGAAGAGAGAAAGTTAAGAATGAAAGTGCTGATGATATGTCGTCAGGCGGGGAAATGCAGGTGTACGGCGGAATCCTGGAAAACTCATCCTCATTGGGTGCATCACGTGTTGATGACACGTTAATACATTGCTATGGTTACACTGCAAGGAATAAGCGTTTGACAATCTTGAAATTATAACCAGCAACTACATATTGGGTGAAGTGTGTCAGGGGAATTGGGTCAATGGTACTATTTGGCATCTAAGCGTGTGTATGATCTGGGTAAGACTGACGAAGTTTGCAGTTGGAGTTAAGCGATAGATAATCACTTCTGGCCGGACTACACACATGACAGGAGAAAGACTTCTGAGTATGACTATTGATCAATCGACTCGATCTAATGGGTTGATGCAATACACTAAATATCTTTAATATCATAGGGGTATTCAAGAACATGGTCATCGATACGGCAAAGGTAGAGGTAGAATAGATGAGAACTCTCTAATAGAAGGTTGACTAGTACGTTCAAGCTTCATGGTGACTGACTGGTGGCATCAGATGTCTCGAGCCCAAGTTAACGAAAAGAAAGAGTATCCAATTTTTACATAGAAAAAAAGGTGCCAAACTTGATCACTCTAATAAATTCTATAATAAATCAATCGATAATAAACTTTCAAAAGTCAATAACATTGAACAAATCCTTAGATAATCTGCAATTTTGATATTATTCAAATCTTTAATTCTATGAATTGGAATAGAACAACCAGATTGTTGAAGGCCTTTGCTAGGGGTTAATTCCGGCCTGTGTTTTCTCCTACGTAGAGCCACTCAAAATTCACACCACCATTCATCATCAAGGCCACCCATGCAGTGCCCGTAGATAATCTTCGAATTATTGAGGCATAGAAGTGGAGGAATCTAGATCAATCATTGACGACCGAATATCAGAAAGCTACCAGTCGGTTTCGGTAGTATCCCACTACAAGAATAACGTTAGTACGGAGCAAGTCAAGTACATTAATTCGTAGATTGTGAAGTATCAAGTTCAGAAATTTAAATAAGCTTACTGGTAGCTCCTCGTCGCTCAAACCTGCGCAGAAAAAATGATCGCCGTATGGACCGACTCCTGCCATGGCTGAACTATCCAGCTGCAAGTTTCCGGAAAGCACGTCATTTAAGTCTTCTGAAAATTCCTCTTCCCGATCAACCAATTTCCTATAGAAACATGGCTGGCGAAAGAAATCATGTTCCAGCTGTACTTTGACGCTTATCTCCTTCATCGTCTTGAACAACTCACCATATGAACCAGCCTTTGTATACATTGCTTCTTGGGCTTCTAGATGATTTTCGAAGATTTTGTTCCGTACAGTCATCAGCACCTGTTGTAGAGCCTGTTGGGTATTGAGATTCTTGTCCTGGTAAAGTAAACGAGACATTGGTTGCATGGTACCAGCAATATATATAACACAATCTCTGAACAATAGTGGCTGACGAAGTTTGTACGCTGACTCGATGAGATCGAGTGCTTTGTGAATATTAAAGTTGGGGCTCATATAGAAACAAGCATACAAATTATTTGACACTGCTGGCAAACAACGATAATAATCTGCAAGCGTTGTAAGTTCAATCAATTGCTTGGGATTGATCGCAAATGGTATGCGATAGATGCAATTAAGCATGCTGACAAAGACTTCTGTTGCTGGCTCTGAAACGCCTTCCAATAATTTGTATGAACTTTTTTTCTAGATTCACCCCAATTAGTATTTGTACTGTGCATAAGAGAGTACATATCATTTGAATCGCATACGTTACTATCAGCAACTACATGCCATCCAGAACCATCATCATCGACATCATCGACCCATTCATATGCAAAGACTGCTCCAGCTTGTGCAGGTATCTTATCCGGAGAATCCATGAATTTTCGGAAGACGGCAGAATGAATTTTGAGTAAAGATGAATGCGCATGAATTTCCATCTTTCCGAAAAGACGAAATCGGGTATCTGGAAGCTGGCCTGGGACATCGAACTTCTTGACTTGGGGTTCTGGGCCTCCATCAGACAGAGCGGCTCCTTCCATCGTTGTTCTTTACTAGAAGAGCTTTGGAAAAAGAGGCGTAGAGAAATTGAAGATAAAATCCTTAGTGTCGTTGATATGGCGGCAGCGCAGATCTTTCGGATAGTCGCGTGTTCAAATCCCCTATATTCACTATCATTGAATCACATGACTGATATAATATCTACCGTTTGCTTTTTGTTGTATTTCAGGTATTCGAAGATATCATTATTATCGGAATCCTTTCCATATGGGTACTTTCCCTTAAGAATTCAAGATTGTCAGGGTTATTGAGACTATGAAGATCATTCGGATTGTTCGAATTGTTCAGATTGTTCAGATTTTTTCCATTAATCCTTTTCGTCTAATTGATGCTACAAGTAAGATAATACATTTTTTGAGAGCATTCTCGGAAACAATACCTACCCAGATGTGGGAGATGTCACTTCGTGATGTGGCTACGCAGGAATTATACAAACTACTCACAAGCTGTCTGAAGAGTATCTGCAAGATTCATCATCCGCTCTGCGAACACCCAATTCACAGCCTACCTGCAAGTGCATTTGGAATAATATACCTCAAATTTTAAGTAAAGCTTGAATCTCACAAACTCAACTGAAGGGAAAAGAGTCATAAGTCGGTTACCCTACTTTCGGGCCACCCCTATTTTGGACCACCCTTTCACACCAAAAATCACTTTTTAGGCCTATTGATAAATCTATTAATATATAATATAATTT
>PQXL01000362.1:8138-41274 GCA_004916875.1 Botrytis galanthina
TGGGGGCTTTTCCGTATAGAACATAACACAGCTGGCTTGAAAAAGGTGTTATCGTCATAGGAGCGCTCTCCTCATTATCTGATCGCCTGTCCTTCTTCATAAGACTGGGGGAAGAAACGCGACTAAATGTAGCCCTCTGTATATAAAACAAGCCATGATGAAGTGAGAACAGATGAAATACATCCACACTTTCTCAATCTTCAAACTTAGACTCGATTGCCAGCAGAACTTTCTAAAGAATAAGTCGGTCTTCGTCTTTGTTACTGGCAATGACCAAGAGCTTATGGCAACGAAAATTAGACCACTGGATAAGTTTTTACCCTTCAGCTTGAGAATCCGTGATGTACTCTGCCATATTGCACCTTTATCTTTCGACGAAAGGCTAAATGAGCATCTGACAGTTAACACCCTGAGAGTGCTTAACTCGGAATGAACTTCAAACATTACAACTTTGCCATCAATGACAGCGAGTATTTTCTTCCAGAGCAGATGAGGTTTCCAAACCACATAACCTTATAGCGATGTTTTATTGGTGAATAGTACCAATTTCATATTTCATCACCGGGACCAGATACAACCACTTGATTTCGTTATCATAAACACTCATCATTCCATCCAGCCCAATACTCAATCAAGTGAACCTACAGAGAAGACTTGGTTTATATTGTCGTTCAACATCCACTCACCACACACACCGCGGGGCACGCAGCTGACTAATCACAAACCTCACCTCACAAAGCTTCATCTATCACCTCACCTCAAAATAAATTGATAGTCTCCATCCACCACTCATTTCACACTTGAAGCTTTCAAACTCCACTATCTACAATTCGCATACCTTTCTACTTCCTCCCTTCTAACTTTCCCTCTCGCGCTTCTACAAGAACCCATAAAAATGGCGCAAAAAGGCCAACAAAGTTCGTTTCCTCCCCTCTTCTTCTCCCCTCTGCAACACACTCTCCCCCCTCCTTTCCTCCCCTCTCCCCTCCAAACTTTCAGCCCACGAACCTAACAAAGAACAGTCGATCTCACCTCCCTCACCACCGCTCAATTATCTCAAGTCAAGAAACAACTCGACGACGAACTTGAACATCTCACCTCTTCCTTCCAACAACTCCGCGCTGCGCAGAGTAAATTTAGAGAATGTTTGAGGAGTATTAGTACGGGCGTTGGAAAGACTGTTGAGGGTAAGTTTGCTTGTGGTTTTCTTCATTTGTTTTTAGAGGAAAAGGAATAGAAAGCATGGCAGGGTGGGTTATGGAAAGAGGAAAGCAAGGCTATAGACGGGAGCTGAAGAGACCGAGTTGGGAAGAAGGGGTTGCCAAGGCGGAGAGCACAGGAGATTGAGAAATTGAGGGGTCTTGGAGATGCCGAAGAAACTTTACCAGTCTTATGGTTCAAAGGACAGGAAGAATACCTTGCCCAGCTTCTTATATCTTTACTCTTCTCCTCTCTACCCTCAATCGCCTCAGATATCTCTCGCCTATTGAAGCCCACTGCTCAAAAGTTTGGAAATGCAGCTTCTCTACCTAACTACTTCTCCGCATCCCTCCTTCCATGAATCGAATAGCTTAGCACTTTCTCTCTCCCCTCCTCATCTCTCCCTACACGGAAATTTCCACAAGGCGAGCTCATACCTATACTGTACCAAGCTAACAGCCCCTCTCAATCCAATAGGCAAACCAATCCTTGTACCTCTCACAACATCTCTCTACGTTCCAGGCGAATTAGCAGATACCGAAAATGTAATTGTAGATGTTGGAACTGGTTTCTATGTTGAAAAGGTACAAATGTTATTCTTCCCCATTATCCTTCTACTTTCCTTCATCATCCCTTTGCACTTCACTCAATTCCGTGTCATGTATTCCTTTTCTCTCATTCTAGAAGCTACATTTACTTTGAACTTTTTCGAAACTTACACAGAAACCTTAGAATACCAAAGATGCAACCAAATTCTACGAAGCAAAAGTTGAAGAAATTGGAACCAATTTGAAGGATTTAGAAATTATCGTCAACAACAAATCAAATAGTCTACGCGTGGTTGAAGATGGTATGCTTCCTTTTATTTTTGGTTACAAAATCAATGAATTTTTTGACTAATCTCTAAGTACAGTTTTACGCCAGAAAGTTCTTAGCTCAACTCCAGGTGTTGCTTCAGCTTCAACATCTTGATATCTCTGCGCTGGAAAGGAACAAAAAGAAATGCCAAAACTCAAATAATCTCGTAAGGAATTCAATTCATTCGAGACACCACTAAAATCGGAACGGTCAAGTCGAGGAAAATACCAAGTCTGAAGAATTCGCTGTAGAATGCAGGCTGTAAATAGACAGAGTGGAATTCCGATGATGATTGCTCTCATTCGAATATGGCAGCAAAAAGAAATAAGAAAAGGTTGATGTAATTAAACTTAAAAGTGAGATCGGAGAGGTGATTCCTTCGAGCAGACTTGTGAAGTAAATCCAAATAGTAAAATTAAGTACTTCGTGTGTAGTATCGATCTGGCGATTAAGCTCTGCTTTCGTTCATTGAATGATGGAAACTCAAGAGGAGTTCATCGAGCTCTTCAACAAATTCTTCGAATCCCCCGGCTGGAAAGAAGTTGCTCATATCTCTCTGCCAGTCGCGGTCCATCGTGGTGTGATCATTTGCTTCCATATCTGTATCCCAAAGATCATGAAAAACTGTGACTCCGGCACAGATATCTGGCTCTGCTACAGTGCTCAAACCATTCCAGTTTCTGTTGATGGTGAATTCAAGGCAGTAACCACCCTTTTGAGTCTTGAACCTATAGATGCTCTGAAGTGTGACCTTCTCGACACGTAGACCAGCCTGAACACGGGGGGTAATTCTAGGATATACGAATCCATACTTGTCTTTACGCTCCTCCATTCTTCGAGTGTTCAATCCCGTACGAACATATGGTTGTAAGCAACTTTGAACCAAGTCTTGAAATGAGCTGTCGACTACAGTGCCGGCTGTCTCACTGATGATTTCAATGGTCCAATCAACTTGTCTATGGGTGTCTCTATTAGCAGGTGATCAAGAAGTCAAGGATCATCAACTTACTCAATGTCAACAGTCACAATCTCCACGCACTTGTTGCGACGTTCTTCCTCAACAACTTTGACTACACCACATTGGTATCCGCCATAGACCGTGTCAATGTCTGCCTCAATCTGGAACATCTGGCCTGATGAATTTTGTACGGCGAGGATCGCAACGAATTTTGGCTTCACATCCTGCAAGTCGTAGTCCGTGCTGCTCCAAACCATAAACTTATCAAGGTTTGACTTCACATCAGCCATCATGTGAATGACAGCTTGAGGATCAACACTAAGTATGTACATGTCAGCTCGTGAATAAACTTCTGCTATACCGTAAACTTACCCTTTTTCGAATACGCCCCTAGCTCCTTTGGGACTCATCATCTTCTTGAAAGCATTCCAATCTTGCTTGCCATCAGGCAGGTCTGTTTTCCAGCGTGTAAGATGTAGCTCTCCAAAGTGTACTCGCATCTGCATACGGTCTTTGATGCGAGTAAGCTCGTTAAGATACTTGCTCAACACCGTACGGAACTGCTCGACGGTGGCCTCTACTTTTAACGAGCGACGGGGGGTCTGTCTGTTCAACTCTTCATTGGAAGACATCTTAGAAAACTTGATACCAGAGGCATGCTTTTGGCCTTCGACAAAGCTGATAGATGTTTCGAGGAACGTAGACTCAGTAGAAAATCGTGGTGGTACAACAATAAAAACAGTCTCTTCCATGTTTGCACGAGTATTGGCACTATCAGCAGCTTGTCGAATACCTTTAATGACTTCAATGATGGTGGTTTGACTGGATGGTGGCAAGGCAGAGATTGCTAGCCAGCGGCGGGCACGATTCCACTGGATAAAGACTTTCCAACTGGTCTTTAGATGGTCAAGGTCCTTCAGTTGTTCGCCGAATAATTGCTCTGGGTTTACCCCTTTCACTGGCCATTGATAGAATCCCTATAGTAAATCAGTGTCTGCAACAAACTAAAGCAATAGATAGAGGGGACCCACAATGGCTGAGAATACCTCTCCGTCAAGAGGTTTCTTCAAGAAACGTGCTGTGTTGGTGTGCGAGCTTCGGTCGTTCTCAAGTTGCAATTTCTTGGCTTCAGTCATGAGACCAGCCGAGACGGCCCAGCCAGTGCTTGAATTGAGACCTGGGTCTCTGACTTTTTTAACCGGATGGCGAGGTAATTCCTGGTCGGCACGATGGTTATCTGAAGGTACTTGGCCAGAAGAGCCAGTACCATCGCGAGAATGTCCTCCCCGAGGAGCAATCTCGACCAATCGTCCTACTAGTCATTAGTATTCTTCATGGCAATATACTTGTGAATTGTGTGACTTACCGTTACCACGTCCCGTAGGTGCGGAATGGTGCCCGCCACGGCCAGCATTGCCCCTCGAGTTACCTCGAGTGACTCCGCCACCGCGGTGGCTGCCATTTCGGCCGCTACCGCGATCAATTGTTCCACGCCCGCGCCCACGAACATTGCTGTCGGTCCCACGACCACGACCACGGGTAGCATTGTTAATGCTACGACCGCGCCCACCTCCACGGGTGTCGGTTCCTCTAATTACCGAAGTCGGTCTAGAAAGTTCCTGTCGGACGACAGGAGGTCTAACTCCGACATTATTTGCCGGCATAGGTGCTTCTTCAAAATCGCCCGCCTCTGATTCCGCACACCAAGCGGCGGCATTGTAAGTCTCATAACTAGTAAATATTAGCTTTCTACTCGATTTAATTAATATGATGACAGCAAAACTATGCATACGTTGCGAGCTTGTTCAAAGACATCTTGTCGATCTGTATTCGATACTTCTTTCTTCGAGAAGGAATACGACGACGAGTCACTGTAAGAAGTGGCACACGATCTAGCACAGTTGAAAACTGTGAGAAGTGCGAACTAGTTGTGAAAGTAAGATTAAACCAAATCAAAACAGAAATAAAGTGGGATTGAACTGCGTGAAGGGGAGAATTGAAAGGTTGATCGAAAGGTTGAGACAATTCAAAGAAGAGTTTGATAATAACAGCAGTGATTTCAAGATAGAAACAATTTCTCGATTGAAGAAGGAAAATTAAGAATCAGAAATTGGGGCTGTTGTTGTCAAATAGAAATTGAGGAAGAAAGTGGAAAGTGGAAAGTGAAATGGGAAGGGGAAAGGGATTGAAGGTGGCGAGATTTTAGGTTGACAATAATATCCTATAGCAACCAAAGAGGAAGGAAGAAAGTCACGCTCTTTCCAAATTTCAAATTAGAAAATTAGAAAATTAGGCGAGTGAAGAACGAAATGATGGGAACTTGCTTCTTTCTCAAATTCACCATTAATAGGTATCTAATGTAAAACGGTGAAGAGCCAGAGAGAGAAGAGAGAGAAAAGTAATTCGACCTGCCATTTGTAGCTATCAACTCTGATCTTCGAATATATGACGAGGCTTCAAGTGATTAAATAATAAGAAGTGGAAAAGGTTGTCTATTTCTCTTACCTCAACAGTCCAATTTTCAATGGCTAAACTTGCCAATTGGCCTCTGCAACGGGGGAAAATCGGCGAGAATCCACGAGGAAAGAAACCTATTGTACCATCAGTGAATTGTTGTTGAGATGCTGGTTACTTCTCAGACATTACGCAAGTAACGAAAATATTGCATCAACGATGTGAGTGCTCATGACTTTTGGCTTGCGTACTTCAACATGAGAATGTCGATAACAGTATGAAAAGAAAATGTTTTCAGATGAAAGTCACTCTTGAAAAGCTGTCTCGTATGAGTATCTACCGATCGAACAAACGCGCATAAGGTTCTATGTGACTCCAATGCATATGCATCTATCCGCGCCTAAGCACAAACGCTCAACATGGGTCACTTAGGCCACATGCATGAAAGAGAAGTCCTGAGACATCTGGCAAAGGGTATCTTCTTTGAGCCAATCATGATGTTTGACTTTGGTCCAAGTCCACTCATACAAATCAATTTGGAAATTTTGACTTCAAGCATGCATATGCAGTCCACAAGATATAAAAGTATGATGATTGACCGCACATTTATTACCTGCCAGGTAGTCTGGCTTGGTAAATTGAGTACAGAGATGCATGTTTGTTGATCTCTTTGAATAAAGTTCGAATGTGACAGAAAGGAATCGTGCAAGAACATACAACAATAGTATTTGCTCTCTTACCTGTATCTCATATTAGTCTATGGTTTCATGTAGGATACCTAAGTATTGTTGTTATGAATCCCGGGATTGAAAAAGCTGAGGAGTTACTTACCAATGGTCGGAAGAGAAAGTTCTCCTCCATGGCTTGTCACAGCCAAAAGAGTCCCGAGTCCAAGAGGACATCTTTCTTTGGGAAAGAAAAGTCATTGTAAGCGGTCATATAAAGAAGATTGTTTGAATGATGGGACATATTTTTGAGGTATGTTGATACATATTGATACATTATGGTACAATGTGGAAAAGTTGCGTTCGAAAATAGCAAAAGAATAAGGATTGTGGGAAGAAGGTTCCTCGAAACGAAAGACAAATTATAAACTCAAAATCAACTTGTTGTTAGCTTAGCGTCGGGGAACACGGAAGATCGGCCGCATCTGAGCCACTATGACTATCTTGGGAGGCTGGTGGGCTAGAGGGGATTCTTGGTTACTAGGTATCTATATGTGAGATGGACCATTCATCTTGATTGTTTCTCGCCCTCAAGATGACCCTCTGCCTCTGTTCTCGAGATGAGAAGTAAGAGATAAAGGACTTCAAGGTCTTGGAGTGACACATTTAGTAGGTACTAGGTATGTATCGTGTATTTACAATTTACAGTAGTTCCTATACATATCAACATAACAGCGATTGAGTATCAATTATCGGTTCATAGATATCAGAAAGGCACACGTGTTTATAGCTGTTTGTATCGAGACCGTTGGGCTGGAAGATGATATTGATTTTCACCAGGGAACTGATCATGTTGGATGTGATGAGATGAGACCCCTGAGAAGCCATCGATGCCGTACGATGTAGGGACGTATACAGTAAGTTTTCCCCGCACTCCACTAATTTCAGGTACAAGGTTAAATAAAACATGGAATGAAATGTTCAAGCTTTACATTACCTAAACTCAAAAAGGTCAATCAACAACACATGCCATATTTTTGACAATCCGATGAAGAATACCCATATTTAAGATGTCACCAACCCCAATACTACCTCCATCAAAGGCAATTCTACCCACAGATGCAAAAACACGATTAAAGAAAGCTGAGAGTGCTAGAAAACGTTTGGCAGCTGGCCGCACGGTGAGGGAGAATTCGGATCAGGACTCGGACTCGGACGAAGAGGCTGAATGGCAATGGATATACGACGATGAGAATCCCGAAGAAACCGCTTCGCCCTCGCAGACCAATGCTGAAGGAGGCAAAGATTCAGCAGCTAAGAGAACGCGTCGACTTTCGAAAGGTACAGGAGCTAGGAGGATTGTCGGTGCCAGGGCTGGAAAAACGGTCTGCAGGATTGCAGATTGTGTTTTGATAAATAACGATACTTCGAATACAAATTGGGTTGGAATTATCTCAGGGTTTGAAGAAGATGAGGGTTATGATGAAAATGCCGAATCATACCATGATATAATGAAAGCCAATATTTGGTGGTTCTGTAGCCCGAACGACATTCACAATAAAACGAAGAAGCGATCGGATTTTCTAGAAGTAAGTTGATCCAGCGCTTACATAGTGCTTCTTGTAGCTAACTACTATAGAATGAGCTCTACATCTCTTCTGATCTCGATACAATTTCACTGGCAACCATCAATGGCGTAGCTACGATCCTTTCAGAGGAAGCATTCAAAGCCAAATTCCCAACAGGGAAAATACCTAGAAATCGAAAAGAAAATGGGAAAACATTCATATGTCGCCGAGGATTACACAGCAAATCTGTCACATATACAGAGGAATTCGTATGGGATGATGTATACCATAACACGGAAGAAAGTGTTGAACAATTGATCGAGAAGATCGAAACTAGCATACCAAGCAATAAGAGAAAGAAGCCTGTCCTTCCTAATCCCAAGAAGAAAAAGAAGCACGATGAAGATGATGAGGCAAGCGTGGCATCCGAGCAGGATGAAGATTATGAAGTGGATGAAGAAATCTTAGCAACACCGAGGAAAAGGCAAAAGACTACCAAAGCTGTAACCCCGCGAAAACCACGCACACCCTCCAAGCTTCTTACTCCCAGTCACAAACGGTTCGTCATTGCAAATTGGTCAAAGAGATTCATGCTGACAGTATTTGTAGGATTGTCGTTAAGAAGCCACTAGAATTCACGCCTTTGGGAATGCGTATGCTATCACCATCAGTCAATGCTTCTCCATTTCAAACAGCTCGATCGCGTCTTCATGTTTCATCCGTTCCTGATACCCTTCCCTGTCGTGAAGAAGAATTCTCATCAGTATACACACATCTTGCAGCTGCTATTACAGATGGTACTGGCTCATGTATATATATCTCTGGAACTCCGGGAACCGGAAAGACTGCAACGGTACGGGAAGTTGTTGCACAGCTTAATGCATCTGTCTCAGCAGATGAATTAGATCCTTTCATTTTTGTCGAGATCAACGGAATGAAAGTCACAGACCCGCATCAATCATATGCACTGTTATGGGAAGCTCTCAAAGGAGACCGTGTGAGTCCAAGTCACGCATTGGATTTATTGGAAAGGGAATTCAGCAAACCATCCCCAAGAAGAGAGCCATGCGTTGTTTTGATGGACGAATTAGACCAACTGGTAACGAAGAACCAAAGCGTCATGTATAATTTCTTCAACTGGCCTGGTCTGAGACATTCCAAGCTGATCGTACTCGCTGTGGCCAATACCATGGATCTACCTGAGCGTACCCTTTCCAACAAAATCTCTTCACGTCTCGGTATGTCGAACTGTTCTTTCATCCTCGTTCAACTACAGCTGACATTGAATTCTAGGTCTAACACGTATAACCTTTCCCGGCTATACCCATGAGCAGCTCCAAACGATCATAACCTCCCGTCTAACCGACGTTCCCGCTCACCTAATCCACCCCGATGCAATCCAATTCGCTTCTCGCAAAGTCGCCTCCGTATCCGGCGATGCTCGTCGCGCCCTTGATATTTGTCGTCGTGCCGTCGAAATCGCCGAATCGGAATCACTCTCTATTCCGAATACACCTTCTAAAACACCTGGCAAAGAGGAAAGGAAGGGGAAAGGTGTGGTTAGCATAGCGACGGTCAAGAAAGCTATCAATGAAGCGACGACGAGTCCATTGCAACAGTATTTGAGAGCATTACCGTTGGCGACAAAAATGTTCTTGGCTGCGTTGGTATTGAGATTGAGGAGGGTGGGGACAGGGGAGTGTCTTGTGGGAGAGGTAGTCGATGAGTGTAGGAGGATGGCGAAGCTGGATACAGGAGGCAGTGTAGTGGGATTTTTGCTCATGGGTGCTGGGGCGGCTGGAGGCGTTAATAATGGAGACAAAACCAGAGGCAAACAAGCAGGGAAAGGGGCAAGAGTCCAGGGAATGGGCGAGGCGGCGATGGAATTAATGGAGGCGGGGGTCATAGGGATAGAAGTGAGAAAGGCCGAGAGGATGGGCAAAGTTCGGTTAGGGATTGGAGAGGAAGATGTTAAGGTTGCTTTTAAAGATGATCCGGAGATCAGGGGCTTGGGGTTCGTGGGATAGGGGTAAGGGTTGGAGTAGCGAGAGTTTGCGAAGGGAGAATGTGTCGAAACAGGTTGCATTGGGATATGTAGATAGATAGAAACACGTTTAAATTGATACCCATCGCTATCATATACAATAAATCAGGATAGCGTAGTAATAAAAAGAAAGAAGCAATAATCTAGAGATGGAAATCCTCCAAAAATGGTTATCATTCATGTAGCAATGGTATATGTATGCAATAAGTATCTAAACCACTGCGCATGCAATTTCATAAAACGCCAAGCACGCCCCCAGCTAAACTGCCTAGTCTCGTCTAGCTTCGCCCAAATACCTGTCCATTGCCTTTTTACATTTTCATATTATACATATGTGTGTTTAGAATTTTCGTCGTCCAAGCTCTGGTTTCCATTCGAGGGGGTGGGATTCGGGGGTTGCGAGTTCGTCCTGTTTCCATACTTTTACTATTGGGGGAAGGGACGGTTAGCATTTGTTTCTTATGAATGGGGGGTGCGAAGGTTGCTTAGGGTAAGATGGGAAAGGAGAGGAAGGTAGAGGAGAAGGCAAGGAAATAGAGGCACATACTAGTTTTATCCGCCTCTCCCGTGATCAATCTCAACCCAGTCTTATCGAATAAACTCGTGAAAATTCCCGCCTCCGCATCCAAAGAACCCGGTTGGGCGATAGAATCCAGCGCTTGATATCTATGTCCCGTTTTCCAATCCCAGAACGCCATCGATCCATTGTCTCCTCCGGAGAATAATACGTTGTCTTCGTTAACACTGAGTGTATTGATGATAGCATTTTGGCCATCGAAGTTTTGCATAAAGGCTCCCTCGGGACATTTCCATTGTTTGATGCTTCCTGCGCTGCCACTTGCAAATGTAAATTCTTTGGGATGGATGGCGAGTGCGCGAACACCTTTTTTGTGGTGGGTGAGGGCTCCCATACTTTTTCCAGCTGCTAAATCCCATAGGCGGACTGTGGAATCAAGGGAGGACGTAATAACTTGTGGATCGGCTTCTTGGCACTTCAGATCTGATACTGTGCCTTTGTGTCCGGATAATACGTGGATATTACTCCTGGTCCTCATATCCCAGACTCGTGCTACACCATCTCTTCCTCCCGTAACCAGTACATCCAGAGTAGGATGTAAAGCCAAAGTATAAACACCACTCAAATGTCCATGATAATGTCGGATAACCTTGTTGGTTTCCAGATCCCAACACTTAACCATCTTGTCCTCTCCACAACTAAACAAATATGGATGTCGAGGACTAACTGCCAATCCTCTCACAGTCGATATATGTCCCGTCAATGTAAGCTTCAATCCTCCAGTCGCTAGATCCCAAATCTTAATTGTACGATCTCCAGCTCCAGAAGCAAACCAGCGATTCTCGGGCTCAACAGCCAAAGCACGTACCCATCCCAAATGTCCAGATATCACGCGCATGAGTTTCCATGGGGCATGCCATTCGGGTTTTGCTTGGACGAAATTCTGTTTGCGCACTAAACTGCTGGATGGCAGATTACTCTGCGCAGTAGATATCGAAGGACCGTTCGCATTGGGTGGTGTATCTTTACCGCGGATTATAAGACTGGTGCTACTTCCAGCCCCAGAACTCTCAATTCGTGATGGGATTCCTTCGATCATCTTCATAGTGTTATTATCTGCAGCCGAGTCTCCATCTGTAGCTTGAACCTTAGCCTTCTTCCTCCTGTTTCCAGCAGCGGCAGCTTGTTTTGCAGCCAAGGCAGCTGGTAGTTCTCGAACATGATCGTATTCGGCGTGGACTCTTCCTACTAATGCTAATTTGTCTGCGGTTTCTGTAGATTTTGGATCGGGAATTGATTCTGTATCTGCGAAAAGAGAACGTGTTCGTTTGGCATTTTGCTTTATTAGAGATTTAATCTGATCATCCGAAGGTAAGGATGCGACTGCGGTTGCCATAATGAATGGAGGTGGTTGATGTTAATAGTTGCGCGTGTGAGGAGTTGCGATTTGGAAATTTATCGCGATAAAGCTTCAGGAACGTGAGCCACGGACCGTCAAGCCACCGTACTGGCCACCACACTAGCCACTAAGTCTGTCATTGGCTGTCGCTTCCATTTGCATTCCAGGCTCCTCCTCCTCCACGCCATCACATGATATCAAAAATAGTTTAATACAAGATTTCTTCTTTTAATCCATCTTTCATCAAAATCATATTGAATACATTGAAACACAATGGAAAAGCCATCAGAAGATAAATACGCCATTCACCAGGCTTGTCGAGATGGTAGAAGTACGATACCCTCTCCTCTCCTCTTACCCTTTGTTACTAATAAGAATCTAGCTGCTATCGTAGAGTCCCTTCTCAATGTAGGAGATCCCCAGACTTTCTGCAATGGAACACTTGGTTATATACAAATATGAGTAGTACTCACAAATTGTAGGCCAACCCAAAACTCGCCTTTTTGAAAGATGACGACGAAAGATTGCCTATTCATTGGGCAGTTTCTTATGGACATTTGGACATTGTCATATTACTTTCCAATGTGAAGAATTTCGATCCCGACGTACAGGTGTGTATATTTCATATCGTGCCTGTTTGGGCTGTGGACAACTTTGTTGATATGAATTGTAGGATGGGTCTGGATGGACACCTCTTATGATCGCTGTCAGCCTTAAGGAAGGCGACGATATTGTGAACTTGTTATTGAAGAAAGAGGCTGAAGTAAATGCCAAGAGTATGTGATGCCCTTACTGTGTTGTGGTTCTGTTCAACTGACGCTCATCATCTCTTAGATTTCAGCGACCAGGTATGGCATTCAAACTATTTTGAGCACCCCTACGAACAACCATCTAACTTACATATAGACCGCTCTCCACTTTGCCACCTCCAAAAACAACCTCCCAATAGCCAAACTTCTACTTTCGCAAACTCCACCTGCATCCTGTAGAGTTAAGGACAAGCGTGGACAGTATGCAATTCATCGTGCAGCGGCTATTGGATCCACCCCGTTAGTGGAGTTATTGTTGAAGAATAAAAGTCCATTGAATCCTACGGATGTCGCAGGACAAACACCACTCCATCATGCTGTTGCTGAAGGCCACGGTAAGTTCACTTTGTTAACTTGCCTTCATATATCAAATTGGGAGATATTCCCAATTGGTTTTGATGATTTTGGTACGAATCTTTCAGCTTACTAAACCGTACAGGTGACACTGCAGTAGCACTTTTGAAAGCCGGCGCAGAAACAGACAAGAAGGATGTAGATGGTTGCCTTGCGTTGGACCTTGCCCCTGACAGTCAGGTTAGTGATCATTATTCCCCCATATTATGCTGTACCAAGCTCAAGACGTTCAGGTCAAGAAATATATAGTCCAATGGGCCGAGATGGAGGGTATCGATTTATAGCATGCGGCTGGCAGGGAATGAGTATGATTGATGAAAACAACGAGATCCAATTGCATCTCATCCCCTTGTTACTTGCCTTCTATTGAGATTTTAGTTCCTAAGACCAGATTTAGAGCCATTGTCAGGCAGTGCCGGGGTTGAATTTGATGTTGAATTTGATGTTGAACATTGGCGTTGCTTTGAACTAAACATTCGTTTGTTCTGATTTATCACCCGCTGTAAATCTGCGATTCATATGCCATTTTCTCACTTGCAAGCAAGTTGAACGTT
Organism: Botrytis galanthina; assembly: GCA_004916875.1. Lineage (NCBI taxonomy): Eukaryota > Fungi > Ascomycota > Leotiomycetes > Helotiales > Sclerotiniaceae > Botrytis > Botrytis galanthina. The sequence goes on from PQXL01000362.1 coordinate 21,519, forward strand.
GTCAGAACTCACTTCCTTAGGCGTACCTCTCGAATGAAGTAGGCAGAAGATCGTAGGGTGAATCAAAAGTCTACATGGTAATTGCAATGTATTGTCACTTGATTCTTTCTTCTCAACTCAAGTAAAACGTCTTCATTTATGCTGCCTCTCTGTTTATACACATTCGCCAACTTCATTGTATCCAACAGCTGAGTGAGGATGAATCACACCGACGAAGGAATGACAGCTCGGAACCGATAGGCTGTGCCCCACTCTTGCAGATCAAGCTTTTAAGTCCCCAATTAATCCGCTCACTCATTGGTTGCATATCGCCACTGCATCCTTGACTGATCAGATTGATAAGATAAAAATTAGTTTGGGAATCGCGTCGTCGTAAGCTGCGTATGCGTACCCGCAACTTTATTTTTATCACTTATTATTGCTTGTTGTTGATTGTCTTGGCCCTTGAAATCATAAATACTTGAGTGTTGGCCGTCCTCATCTGGTTCTGAATTTTTCTCCATTTTTGTCATCGTCCTTCCTGACTTGAAGGATAGTAGCCGATATGAAATCGAGAATGCTTTCACCGTCTCTAGTTCTCGCTCCGCTATTACCCCTATTAGTTAGCGCTAGTGCAGTACATGATCAATCACCACTGTTACTGCAAACATTCAATGGTCCTGGTGTAGAACATGCCCGCGCAAATGCACCTAAGATTTTCAACACAATTCATTCGTCTATGCGACAATGGGGATCTTCTCTAAAACATAATGGAATGTCCTTTTTCCCAGCAACAGTGCCAAAAGGGACTCTCTTTTACCATGGAACCCACACACCCGAGCCGGTCGAGGGGATGGAATGGTTAGCTTTCGAAATCGAGCACGCGGAAGTATTTGCACGTCCTAGAAGAGGTCGTGGTCCTGGAGGTCCTGGAAATCATGGTCCAGGTAAAGGGAAAGGTCCTGGTGAGAAACCTCCCGGGGGACCGGGAAGAGGTCCTCCTCCGTATGCACGAATGGACAGTCATCCCAGGCCGAAACCCAAGCATGATGATAATGTTCATGATTTTGATGACAAAGAAGAAGATAGCCATGGTTATCTCCACACCTACCGTACCTCCGAACCCCTCACCAAGCTTATCTACATCGACGGAATGTCCGCCGGAAAAACCAGCATGGGAACCCTTGATTCTACAGACTACATTATTCGCAATCTTTCTCCCACTTCAACGGAGCCAAACAATGATTGGATCCGTGCAGCTGATCTTTGTAAGATTGGCGAGGAGCATGGTATCGAAGGAATTCTTCGCATGGAAGCGGGATTTGAAATTATCCTCTGTAGTTTCAAAGATGGGCTTGAGTTCATGGGTGCCTCTCAGAGAGACGACAGATCTGGAGGGTTCCAGAACGGGGAAGATGATGTGGGACATTTTGAATATGTGAGGGCTCTGGTTTATAGATATCAGGGTATTATGGGGGGAAGAGTAGAAGTCGATTATTCTTCTATGATTTCTGCCTTTTTTTATCCTCTCAATATTACTAACCCCAATCCTTCTCGTTCCGAACTTCCAAGATTGGTCGAACCTTCCGAATCAGGTGATTTGGAGAGAATCCGCTCTGATATCCTGAAATTGTTCAAATCTGGAGAATACGAGAAGAGAGAAACTATCAACTGGCAAAATGTAGTGGATATGATTGTTACGAGGTATTCGGATCGTCTCAAGTTTATGGTTCAAAATGAGACGTCAGAAGCGGCGTTATTATCGGAAATCAAATTGCTGTTGGACGCGCACACGGATTACAAAAAGATTGATATTCCTTCCTCGGTTGAGAAATGCGCGAATCACTATCTAAGACCGGTAACACCGAAAACGGAGGCAGATCATTTGATTCATGCTGCTATTCTTAAGGTGTCTCGTGATATTTGCAGTACTTTGTTTGAAGTCAGAGAATTAATAAGCAGTGGTGAAGAGGGTACAAAAGAGAAGGAGGGCAAACAATTGATCAGAGAATTGATCAATGAATTAGATTGGACTACTTGGCTGGAATGTGGAAAGTGCGGTTATGATGAGGTATGTTTCGTGGCAATCTGGCCCTGGGGAGGTTTGGAAGATCACGTTTCTCCGAGTTGTATTAAGAGGGGTGATATGGGTGATCGAAGGGGATACTGGGATTGGGGACATTAGTATCGGGGTAATTTTGGAAGATGCTTGCTACCGGTAGACTTTCAATGATTCGATATAGGATAGTGGGTATATTGGTGGATTTGCATGATAGTGACAATTTATGGGACTTATATACGATTGAAATGGCAGTTAATATGTTTCAGTTCCACAAAGGTCGGAAGATGTCACCAATACTTTCGAGCTACTTGGTACACTACTCATTGTTCCCGGGGGGTGCCAAGTAGACCTTCCATGCAGTAAAGCAACGGAGTTCTCGCCCTCGTGCGAAAGTTCTGATTAACTTTGACATAATTCAACGAAGTTGGCGGCTCTCGTGCTACTATAGATCGTTTCGCCGTCCATCCATCTGCAAGATAATAGCAGCAGAACCATCGGCAAGTATAATCACTTTGATGCCTTTGTAGTACTTGCTTACTTGTATGACTCTCCATTTGGCATTTTGTCTGAATATCCTCTCATTTTATCTGGCTTCTCTCTCTTGGGTGGGCTTAATCTGTAGTGATCTTGGTTTCAGTCAGCGCTCGAGACCACTTCGAGTGGTCTTGAAATCTTGATTGCTGAAGCAAATTTTTGTATGTACTTTATGTTGCACATGGGCAATCACATTAGACTTAAGATACGTGCGTATCGTGTGGTTGCTTTCAAACAATCGCGGATTCTGTGGATTATGATGATATTGGGGAAAGAGTTTACCAGGCAAATGACAGAAACATGATGAAATTGTCTAATCAGAGATCTTGTCACAAGACTCTGTACAAAACATAATGAGCATGCAGAGAGAAGATTGGTTGTAGAATTGGTAATGTTTTGATAAACAATGCATCGATGCCTAATTCGGCCTAGAACCTTCTCCCGTGAGCGCCCGAACTTCTTTTTTACGTCAACTAGGGTAGAGATGATAATTTTTCTAGTAACTTCGCAAGAGTTCTACGACAGGACTAACTTCGTAAACGTGCCATTTCGTTGGCCAGGACGGAGATATCAACGGCGCTTAAATCTCTTTAGATCTACACATCACAATTCCGGAGGGCAATTCCATCTTAAGACTCAAGATCGCTAGAATACCGTGATGTTACGAGGCAAAACATTGTTGGATCAAGCCGAAATGAAGAGCTTTCGCAAATGTGATCAAACGTCTTGAGCTCCAACCTTATCGATGGCAGGAAGCGCGATCATTTCTCAAAACATCAGTGCTCTAGCGGTGCTGCAATGCCAAGGACTCGAAATATTCTATGGAAAAGGGTTAGCGATAATCTAGGATGGTATTTGACTCCTGATACGGGTCTTGGTGGAGCTTTTGCTTTTCTTTGAAGGACAATTGCTGTAGGACTTAACTCGTGCCAAACAAGTCGTGTCTTGTAATGCAATCGAGAGGGAAGCCATAAAATTGGAGGAAAGATAGAAGCAGGTGATTCTGGATCAAAGTCTCTGGTCAACTCCTGCATGGAGGTCCTGTCCTTGATGGCCATGAGGGAAGGAAAATGAACCCGTAAATTCTCTCATTTGCGCATCTACCTCACATTGCCATTCATCTCCTTTTACAGATGTTTTTCCCCACGAAGATCTCAGACATTTTCTAAGCCATTGGTGTAGCTTAGTTGTTACGAAGTGGTTCGGAGGCTGGATTCCATCTCGCTGTTATTGAGACCAACGTCAAACAATCTGACTGACAAGCACACCATATGCATTGTTACTCATGTACCGAAGATGGCATAGCATCGTGTGCCGTCTCCTTGCATTTTTATTCTTCAATGTCTAACTCAGTAAGCCGAGGGCGGCACCGGTTCAAAGATCTGAGTACGAACAGTTGAAGTTCCATAATCCGCCCTGGGCGATCGAGTGGTCTTGAGACGTATATATTCGAACTCCCTTCGTCCCTCAATACTGTAACTTATTTTATTCATGATTGCGAGCGAGTCTTCAACTTCGCATTATTTATTATTTCACATCTTGATCATCCATAATCCTTCCACCCTTTCGGTGCCGGACTCCGTCCATTTTGGGTGAACATCCGAGCACAAGTATATCGGTAGTCCGGCTATATGCAACCTTTGGCAATCTACCTATCTACGTGTCACTTATTCACAATAACCCCTCTATGTTCGAATCTCCATATCTAAGAAATTCATTTTGCTTGAATGATGAACTTTCAATCTTTCAGCCTTCTCAACTCATTTCACTCACCGGCTCACCGCATGTTTATGTTTGATTTATCCATTCTACAGTCGCAGATCAGGCCTGCTTATACATATGGATAACATGCAACTCCGTGCATGTATCAGGCAACATATCCTTATTTTCTCATTCTTTTGACCTCTAGTACCTTCATATGGCCATTTCACAGCCTCTATTCTCTTGTTTCGAGTGCGAAACACTTCTTGTCATTTGAAAACAAGATGTCCGCGACAAGACTCCGTCGTAGGAAGTCCTCGAACTTTCCATGCTATCGTCCTTGAGAGCTATCGTTTTCTTTACATGCTAGGTCTCCGAATCCTTGGCAATTATCGGGCCAGTTTTCAATCTCGTTTCCTCAGTACGGCTTGGAATCCAATTTCTGATGAGTGAGTGTGGTGATGGTACGGGGGGCAGTGTCGTTGTTCTTGTGTCACAAACAAGCAGAACATGCTATGATTCTGCCTGGATGCCCTCAAAACACCCCTTTGAGGTGGCATTTCATCAACCAACCATTGAATTTTGGATTCAAATCCATAAAACTTCGCCTCCTTACTAGCTTCACTGGATTTTTGTATCCTGGGGACCTATCTATTACACATTTACGATTGACTAACATGATCGCAAGATCTGTACCGCACATAGTCAGTCTTTAATTGTCTCATTGACGTCGTCGTTCCTTACCTACTTCATGCACCACCTACCCCTCAACACTATATATTGCTGCTAAGCCCCTCCCAAACCACAAGAAGCTTTCAAGGGACCAGTGCGAGTTTTCTCTCCTGCCAGGCTCTTTATAAACACACATTTCTCCACAACAACGACCCGATTGTCCAGCTCTTACATTTATTCAGAAACGAGCCTAGGCGCGTTCATTCACTACAAACGTCACTTGTCTGATTATTAAAAAATATCTACGCCGATTTCATCAGGTTCCGTTACATCAGCTCCCTACCCGTCGCGAATCCCACCGATACTATTGTCCACTGCGAGGAGGTTATAGGATATTTGTCGAAGCTAGGACACGCAAGTGGCTTATACAAGACTGATATCACTGGCATGGACTTCGTGCAAGACTATTACAGCCATCCATCGGCTCAGATACCGGCGCAAAAGAAGAATGACAGCCACGTTGGACACAAAGAGAGTTACAATTCTGATGTGAAAGGCGAACCATATATATCTTCAAAGTCCAAGCATCCTTTTTATATTTACGGTGACTTGCCTTATGACTATGGGTTTCAACAAAATCTAGAGTTGCCTTTACATAAAAGTTTACGCACTTCATTGCCTATTCGTTCTTTTCAAAATGATGTGGCAAGCAGTGCCTCTCCAGCCTTTAGGTCTCACGATTTAGGAGACGGTGTAAATCCGGTATCGAAATTCCAACCTTTCACATCTCCTCCTTCGGATCTTGAATCTTGTACGCATCTACTTCAAGGTACTTCTGAAGGTCAACTCTATACCAGAGTCTATCAAGGGGGCCAGTTAGCCAACAACTCGATTGCGGAAATCAATTCATACCGAAAAGACCCCGTGGAGGATCACTATCAAACCAAAAACTTCTCATCTCCTTATGCACCTGTAAAGTACAATCATTATGGTTCTTGTTCTGCCGTTTATTTCAAGCAAGATGGCTCTGAAAATCATCTGGCACAGCCTCCTCAAGCACCTACATCATATCATTCAATCACAAATGCGGTACCTTTGGGCATGACACCAATCTCTTCAAGCACAGACAGATCGGATGTTCTGACTGTGCACCCCACTGATCTGTGGAAAAATCCCCCTGGAGTCCCGGGCACGAATTGGAGTGGTGCTGTTCTGTCCCACAGTATGTTGCATTCATCGAATATGTCCATTTCATGCCAAGAATCTCAAAGCAATAACGACGCAAATACTTCTAATGAGCATACATCCGCTTCGAGCTTTCGTCCCTCTCATGCCTCGCAATTACCCTATACTCAAATCGCGTATCAACAACGTGGTTCCAATCATATAAATTCACATTCACCAACACTTTCTTTTCCCTCGAATGGCGTCCAGATTCAAGGAGAAATTCATAATATGGGACGAAACAAAAGCTCAGACATCGATTATATGCGTACTGTAGTAATTGATCAATCCTGCCCGAAAATCTTTCCAGGCATGTGTCTGCATCCTCAGTGTCAACGCAAGCGAACAAATAAGCCCAAGTTGTACAGTGGAGACAAAGACTGGCAAGGCCATTTTATACGTGCTCACCACAAGCAACATCTCTGCGGCTTGCCGGATTGTCCAAGTAGCGAAAGGAGGTACGGCACAAAAGCAGAAGCCAAGCGTCACCGGCTCTCTGTTCACCATTTTGGTGAAGCAGATGCTAAACATTGGAAATGCCAGGTCCCGACTTGTCAACGGAGTACTAAGGTGTTCACGAGAAGAGACAAGTATAATAATCACTGTTATAAATGGCATGGGCCATTCCCATGCCAGCATCAAGGATGTGTGAGAGGGCTTCATCATGGATTCAAGGACCAGGATACACTTGATAAGCATCTTCGAAAAGAGCATAGACGAGGCTGAGGTGCTTAGTTTCTAATCCTTTTGTGTGTGTATGAATCTGTATGAGTATATCAATCTGCTTTGACTACCTAACTGCGAATTCCAGATTTCTTTTCCTCGATGTTTTTCCTGCTTTCCTTGGGGTACAATTGCACATGGATAAACTTTCTCAACTGGGGACTATTCTGTGTGTATCGAAGCTATGATCTCACATACGGGCAACGTACCTTCAGGCAACCACTGTAATTTAATAGCAAGAAAACACACTTGAAAATGCGTTCAGTTTCTGCGGCTCTGGCTCTATCTCGCTATCTACAACTCTTGACGAAATCTGAATTTGCGTGACTCCAAAATTCGAACCATCTTGCACGACTATCTACTGTTTCAACCCCGTGAAAATAACTCGCAGATTGATAAGAAGTCCGAAAGGCTCGTAGCCTTACTATTTAGCGCTTGACATTTGGTGGTTAGTGCTTCCGTGCCGTAGAACTCGGCAAGATTAGCGCCATCTTTCACCGATCTTACTAAAAGTTTTCTTAGACTGGGGTGTAAGCAGGCCTATGTCAGTTAATCCACTGGTATACTTCTATCATACGGCTTTTCGTAAGTGCATTGAAGAAATTCTCAATCGTTTTCGGAGTATTTTATGCCCTAAGCCTCATCAACCAGAACATGAATTCAAGACATGCTAGCACCCTCTCTAGCCTCTGGTGGAATGTCAGGCTTAATCACTTTTACTTGTTAACGATGCGCTCATGCAACTACAGGGGCTATAATGCCCCATATGCAATATCAACAGATTCTGGGCAGAATGGCACGTTGACTGTAGGCTGACCGGGCGAAGTTTACAAAAGAGATTATGCCCCGTTATAAGCCTATTGGGCTGCGTGTCGCAAAGCTTAATTTCTGAGATATGCCTTTATCGACCGCAATCAAGCAAAGAAAATGAGCTATGTGTATGGGGCATTTTCGTCCAGATCGCCCTGGGAAGGGCGAAATCCCTAGTTTCGACAGATACGGTCATAATGACACCGTTTGGCAAAGCCTATGTGTTATTATATAGAGTTTCCTATTTCCTTTGACTATCTAATATTGAGCCCGAGTAAGGTCACCACAGACTACACAGGTATGTATCCTCTATCTGTGTCTAAATTCCGCACCCCTCAACGCACGTTCTCTTTCAACCGCTAACCTCTCAAACGACATGGTACTCTAATTATCATCAGTGCTTACACATGACTGTAAAGATTTTGACCGCAAACTTCAACACCAGTAATGTGCTTCATTAGCCTTGCTGATAGTGTCGAGTCTACTCTCGAGTACAGATACATATGGAGGGTGTTATGCCCACTATCCAAGATACGTGGTGATACAGGGGCAACTCCTACAAAATCTGTCACCATGTATTGTAATCTGCATTTCGGTCCGTGGCTATTGAGACAAGGATCTTCCAAATAATTCTGCACATTCGAATGTGTGTTAATTTCCGAAAACTAAAGTGTGAGTGGAATCTTAATGATCTTTTTAAACTCTTGAATCATCGGCTAATCATTTCACGGAAACCTTTTAGTGGGAAGAACGCGGATATTCCATTTCTTGTCGGTTGAGTTCAGGGGAAACGAGTCAGAATGGTACTGGTGTAGACTGCTTTTGGTGAGATAAATGCAGAAAGCAATCAGAACCCTTCATTTTTGTTTCCTTCTGAGCCCGATGTGCTTCAAACCAGAGCCTTTTTAGGCTCAAGGCTGGCTATCTACTCTAGCGTTTTAGAGAGCCAAAATTTGGAGCAAAGATCTCCCCTATTCCAGATGGCTTATCTGCTTTATCTGTTTTCCATTCAGTAGCTAGACTTGGACAGAACCTCAATATTATACAGTATTTCTAGAAATTGGGTTCTCATCATCCATTTTCTGCTATCTTATGAGCGAATTCCTGACAATCTGCCTTGCTTTTTGAGATTTCTGCAATGCGCCAATCCAATAGACAAGGTATTTAGATTGCCCCAGAAGCTACCCTATTTGCCCTAAGTATTCCCCATACCAAAGTCACGATCTTTATTGGAGGTATGAAGCACTGTTTCTTTCGGTGAACTTGATGCTCTTAGTACTATGCCCTTGGGTTACCCCAAAGATGCCCTAACTCTTCCACTTGGATCTTATACAATAGAATGACCTTAAAACCCCTTCGTTATATGAATTAGAAATAAATACTCAACGTCTTTATTCTTTGGCTGGCAGTGAAAAATTGAAACTCCATCAATCTCTTAAGGTTATCTCGTGGTTTCTTAATTTTTCTCAAGCAACATATAGGCAACATGAGTAATCACGACAACCTATTTACGATTCCCACTTGGGAAGAACAGTACATCTACAATCCTGCTCTAGATCAAGAGCCAGAAAGTCCGGTAGCGTACGCTCCTAGCCTTCCACCAAGATTTCAGCATCAGGATCCAGTCATTACCCAAGACTATACCAATTTTGCACCTGCATCTATTACCGAAACTGCTATTCAACCTACAGTTCAGGTATATCAACCATATGCGTATTCATACACCGATGGACCTATGCAGCACGGTAGCCAGACTCAGCAATTTGACTCCGGATTCCCGAACTTTGATCGCCCGAACATGTCGGTGGGCATCGAACCTCAGGAAGCTTCGCCTTTGGCGAATCTTTATCAGCAACAGGTTGATTACACGCCCACATACACAACCACGCACGCACCTTTTGGTGAAATCCCCTTTGAACAACCTGCAGCCAGTCTTACCCCGAATTGTCAAACGACTACGCATATCAATGCCTGGTATGATACGGATGCGAGTTCAGACGTCTGGAGCCCGGGTGTCTGTCCACATGCAAGTTGCCTTGCAAAACCTCTAAACAAGCAGAAGAACTACCGAGAGCACTCAGATTGGCGAAGCCATTGGTCTCGGGTACATGAAAAGCAACACCAATGCCTATTTGATGGCTCCATGTTTGGAACGGCTAATGAGCTCAAACGCCATAATGAAGCTAAACATCAAACGGGAGATAAAAGGCATTCCTGTCAAATTGTAGGATGCCAAGCTCGTGCAAAAAAGTTCAACAGGAAAGACAAGTTTCGAGAGCACAACGACAGGTGGCATGGACCTTATTGCTGTCCTGTTCCTGACTGCAATCGAGGATCTAGCAATGGATATAAGGAAGAAAGATTGTTGATGGATCATATGCGCAGTTTTCACAATGCGTAAAACTTCTTGTAATGATACCGATGAGAGAAATGACTTATGACCGGTAAGAAGACTTCTTTGAGCTGAAGGAATGTATGGCTAACATCACGTTTTGTATCTTAGAAATATATATACGGGTCTATATATAAGGTGCCCCGGTGGCAAAGCGCTAGGATTTTATTCTGTGATGATTGATGATAATTTTGTCGCTGGCGAAGGTTTTGTTTGTATAGAAATGAGATTCTTGTGTTATATTAAAGGGAATCGTGTTTGTTTGCTGACGAGACCCATGGTTTGAAAGTGATGTTTAGATATTAGTCTTTTGGATTTCTCGTTGAACTACTTCGCTAGGCTTTTGAATTTCCTCAAACTATTGCATATATATAATCCTTCTTTTGTATCTCCAAGATGATGTCCGTTATGTCGTGAAAGTTGACAGGTCCCGCCAAGAAAGCTTGTTTTGCTAGACCATTGTGTAGGCCTACTTGTGGCGGTGGCCGAACCCAGCAGAATTTCGGGATATCAGCAGATGTTTTGAGCAGTGACCTGGTGGACTGTGTATGTATAGTGGATCAATCCAGGTATCCGACGGTACCATTAATGTATTGAAACCCTTCCAGTATACGGTTCCTCGAGAGATACTGTTACGGTAAGATTGTGAGTGGGTTGATGTTCTATCCCATATTATCGGCAAACGGCGCCAGTTCTAGACAACAAGATTGTAATCTTTGCAAGATAGTGAGAGTAAACAAACGTATTTCAAACTTTGTCTGCACCAAGATTTCAGATACCTGTCCGAATCACACTGCAACGCAAGCTCTAACACAACCTAGATAGGTCCACGTATTAAAACCTAAGAAGCCGATAAGCCACTCATGTTAATTCATTGAGTTATCGCTCAGAACATACTTAGGTGATGGGGATTGGTGATTTTGGGGGAACTGGTGGTCCGAGAGCTACTGCACCTGCTAATGTTGTGCAAAAAGCAAAACCCACCACGCTAGCAATTGACCTCACTCGTATCTCGACATTACAATATTGACGCCAACAACACTCTGCGTACTTGTACGGCTCTCCCAGCGGCCATAGTATGGTGATGTTATGCAAGTAATTGATTGCTTTGGCATAGCTCAATGTCATTCTCCCAGAAGAATTGCCAGGTTTCCAAATGTCCGAGTTGTGCGGTACTTCTCCCTGCGCTGGCCAGGGTCTGGTATGATGACTGCGATCGAATAAGGAATCGCCTTTAGCTTCACTGGTATTGATTACAATGCCTATATGAGGCATTGTTATGTTGCTGCGATCAGTGTCGTAGTAGTGTCAACAATCGCTGTGCTTGACACCATTCGCGCGGTTGTGATGGACACGAACATTATTCCTTGACATTTCGCAAACAAACTTTGCCACTAGCATGTTTTCTGTTGCCCAGATCAATTTCGAGATTAGACCCTATATGTCTGACCGATTAGGATTGACATTATCGAACGTCTTGGAGACACTCAAAACCGAATTGCGTTGTTGCTTATGGGGAAGCACAGCTTTTTATGCGTGGCTCGCCTGTGGGCTCGGTGACCTAATCCTCACATAATCGCCCAAGGCGCTTTAACAACGCGAGACAGAGAATAAAGTAGACATCTCGAAGTTTGGCAGGATTTAATCGCCGCAAATGTGTTCGCCCAAGGCGATTCAAAGAAATGAGTATAGAAAGGTAGAAAATCCGCTCGTCTAGAACTAAAACACTTCAAAGCTCTCGATTATAATTGGCCTCAGTCTCATGATTTGAAGAATACGGATCAATTCGATATACGCGAGCTTATTCATGTCACCGGTATTTCCAGTATCTCAAATTCGGACTCAATGAATATCCTGTGTCTACTACGCATTTTCGTTGCCGAATCAATCAAGTGCTACATAACTACATTCGAGGACAAATTTCTTTAGACCACAGCGCGAAATCTTGTCATTCGACAGATTGCCCTGAATGCCCATCATGCAGAATTGCCCCGATACTAATGCCCGTACCAGCGATCACAGGAACGACATCCTCATTCAACATGAATTCAACCATTCACTACTCTTTACAACGACTGGTTCTGATCCAAGCCTCATTAGGCAGGCGAAGAGAAAGCTGTAATGTAGGAGGTATCTTCTATGATTCCCCTACCTCAGCCTCGCCATATGCCAGGAGATCTACCGGACTTATGAGATGTTCTTCATTTTGGGAGTATTTCTCAGTCTATAGATGCAAATTGTTTATTCCATCCTAGCATTTGTTTTGTTCCGTTGAAGTTGCTACATCACAGTTCACCCCGCTATCAGATTTTTGTCTTCAATGTTCAATCCTCACAATCACCAGCCTTTCCCAACAGTTTTTGATGAGCCGCCCTTTCGCTCTATGTTCTTTTGCCTTATTTTCCTATCATACATAATTTGCACTGCCCAGCGTTGAGATTCATCCATATTCTCGCGATCATTACTTCGCTGACCGACTTTTGATCTGTGAGGCCCGAATTGCCCGGATTCTGGGTACAAGTTAATACCAGTTGCTATTCATCTGAGGTAGACATAAAGAAAGGTTGAAGCTTTCAAATTGCCCTCTAACAAGAGAAACACTCACAGCCATAATGCCCTCTTCCCCGTACTTTAATACTCAGCCAGTTTCGCCCGTAACTTTAAAAGTAGTATGGGGTGTACAAGATCTTTCTTTTGCCTACACAATATCTACACATAAACTTTTAGGAATTATAAGGAATCTGGTGCCCGCCACAAACTTGTGTTTTCGAATTTTGATTTAGAAGTACATCTGGTTTGGTAAGTCCTGCACAAAACTTCATTTAATAGGAACGATAAGCCTTCGGTGAGTCTTGTCAATGAACACTATATGTTTTGGGCATTTGAAAGTTGTTTCTTTACTAATAGTGAATTTCCGCAAACGTAGATACTCATTTAGGGGCGCGGAACACTATTTACGAAATATTACCTCTATTTTACTAAGTTCCCGTGCTATTAACTCCACAAATTGTTGGAAAAGATCGCCTGAGATACAACAAAGATTTATGGCTTGTAGGGTGTGTAGGTTGTGTGGCTTCAGGGAAGAACAATGCTATTGTCAGCATGCTAGCCCTCCCGAACCTCGTTACATAACCACCAACAACATTTTTCGCCCTGATGGCTACTCAAACTTAGCCCATGAGGCCTATGTTAGCAATTTTCCCTATTGTTCTCAATCAGTGGATTCAAATCCCATTGGAAACCAGTCCACACACCAATTTCAAAATCCATGCATCTCTGATTCCGGTGGTTACGCACCATCCACTCAACTATTCTGCACTTCGACTAAAGAACCCTATGATTTCCCGTCTCTCTCTCTCGATCCAGGAGCATTCGCCAACAATGCGCATTCGCATGTACCAAGTGTCGGGTGGATAAAACAAAGCCATGTAGGCAATGAAGCGATTCAATCGAGCTTTCCGAAGCCAGGGCAGTCAAATGAGCCTGAAGCGGAGTGGCAGAGTTTGGGGAATCCAGATGCGCAACACTGTTTCAATACTAAATACCCCTCAACCAATTACACTTCGATGAAAAGCTCGCAAGCATATTCCCTTAGTGGGTGTGATTTATCAGGATATGTAAGCAACTGGGAGCAAGATCCAATTCAGCAGAACAACCTTGTGGCTTCAGTAAATGAAGGAATGCAAGTCGCTACAGAAGATGATAGCCGAATGAACCAAGCAGGTATTATTTTGAGAGGCCATAAGCCTTCCGATACATCGGAGGCTCAATATCCTTTCATCGACAATATGGCCCAATCGCAGTATTCACCCTTCTATTTACACGATCATTCTCTAATCCAGGAACCTTTTACCGTAGTCGCCACAAATCAAGAGTCAGCAGCTTTGGACAACCAAAACCAATATTCACCATCAGGCACTATAAGTGATCAGTGTCAGTTTCCTTGCAAGTGTCCACATGAAAATTGTAGGCGCAACAATACAAAGATCTTTACAAACTCTTCCGGCCTGCAAGCCCACTGGTATAGAGCACATAAAAAGCGATTCTTGTGCCCAAGGTGCAATGCAATATTCGGCACAACTGCGGAAGTCAGGCGTCACTCGACAGCTATCCATATCGATGGCCCTAAGGAATTTACTTGCGATATCCCATGTTGTGCTGGCCGCGCAAAGGAGTTCAACAGAAAGCATCGCTTGAAGGAACACATGGAGAAATGGCATGGCTTTTACTCCTGTTCTGCTGTGGATTGCTCTCGGGGTCCTGGACACGGTTTTAAGGATCAGGCATTACTGAAAGATCACGTGTTAAAATCTCATGACCATGGTAAACTTGTGAACCTGTCGTCAGAAGTCCTTAGAGGCAGTGAACTTCAAAAATGACCTACCCTTGTGGAAAGATATCAATGATGTCAAGTATCAGGCTCATATGAGATTGAAATAACGGTACGAAATCACAGCACCATACCCTTATAAACGTTGCTAACGCTTTCTAGATTTGTTTAAATCAAATTCAAGCCTAGCCTCAACTCACAATGTGAGAAACAAGACCGCAGGAGTGAGTAAATAACTCATGTTATTCGATGTCTTTATTTTGCAAGTCAAGATCGACGCCGACGCCGACACTACTCAGACATGCAAATGGGCCATTGGATTAATCTCTTGGGGAGGAGAATTTGCACTAGATATTTACATACTGTTTGGCAAATTTATGATGAATTACTATTAATGATTTCTTAATGATGGGTTGGAGGTTTTGGGTCTTTGATTTCTAATGTCTTGAGCTTCTATGTAACTGGTCGTTTAAATTACAAAATCTTCACGCTATTCGTATCCAATCCACCTCTACCAGATTAAGAAGTCATTAAGCAAAGAAATTGGCTCCAACTATTCAGTGTGATGTGATAGTATAGTTACGACCAACTAGGATCTATTAAGATGACCAAGATGTGGCTGGAGCAACAAGCACTTAATCAATCCGGATTTGAAGAGTTCGCAAGTAGCCCAAATATTTAAAGCTCTAACTTTCCCCTCTTAGCAAAACTGCTCAAGATGCAGAGAATCTATTCATTTCTTCTTACTTTCCAGCAATTTTTCACCTGTGGCCGAGTAAAGATACTCCTACCGAGATCAAAAGCGGAAGATTCTGCCTCGAATGTTACCTTGCGAGCAACACAGCCATGTCTCGAAGAAATTTTGATCAATCAAATTGCGACAATTCGGGATACGAATCAGCCTCACACAGAACACACAGCACTTGCGGTAGTGCATACAGCGATGGACAATGCCCCAATTCCCCCAAAGTTCCAAGGTCCTGCCTCGACACTGATGTACACAGCAACGTCGTATTGAGAGAATTTACCAGAAGCTTTCCAGATCTCATCGAATCAGATTGTTCCCACTCAAATTGGGGCATTGCTCAAATTTTGTGAGTGACCATTCCCCGCAGGACGAGCCTTGTTGTGCTGACAGGGCATTTTCGCTAGTCCCAATGAGGAATCGTTCCAGAATGCCCCAAACTTCCCCCTTTCCTCAGCCGATTGCGGAGTTTCGTTGCCTAATTTTACATGCGGTTCCAAAATCGAAAGCTTTTTTATTCCAACGATTTACAATTCTCAAATACTTGAAAATTTTGTTTTTGACGATTCTTGGTTGACTGGCGGTATCTCTTCACCATCGCTCCCTTATGCAGAACAATTTCAATTTTGTGGCCCGACGTCGAGTTACGAGAAGCTGTCAAACGTCTCAACAGAAGCTGGAACATCAGCTTCAAATAGCGAGTGTGCTGATATTTTGGAGTCTAATTTCTGTGGACCAGCTCAGTGTCATTGGGTCGGATGTACTTCAAAGGCAACATTTTCCACCCCAAAAGCTTTCAACAAACATTTAAAGAATATACACTTGAGACCCTTGGTATGTGACTTTGAGGGTTGCGGCTATCAGAAACCATTTAGAAATAAGTATGACTTGGAACGACACCGACAAACTGCACATGTTCGTGCACGTAACCACGAGTGTCCATTTGTGCAATGTGGAGACATAGCGTTCGTCCGCAAAGACAAATTATGGGTTCATATCCGGGAATGTCATGACAAACCATCTACTGTCAGTACATGCCCTGTAGTTCACTGCGGGAAAGAAGTTGAGACGCCTGTCTCCGAGCACATACAGAAAGAACACGGAAGTTTTGAATGCGGGTTGAGCACGTGTGGAACAAAGCAAAGTCACTTCACGGATATTCAACTCGAAAGTCACTTGAGAAATGCGCATGGAATAAATTCTGGGGAAGCTTCGAAAGCTGTTGGTGCGGCCAAGAAAACTTCAAATAAAACGATACGAATAAGGGAGCTCTACACAAAATCAGAGATAAGAGAATGTGCCATTTGCAGTCCCTGAATGTTTGCTCGAGTGGATTTATCTTATTCAGTATATAGTGATACGTTCAGGGGTGGTGCAAACTGTAAATGCAGGAAACGAGATTTTATATGGGTACAAATGTGTTTATATCATGGATCAATCTACTGGGATTTCTTATATCTGGTCACTTTCTTATGTTATAGACAATGCGATGGGCAGCGATAGCATATCACATCTCAACTTTCGCAAAATTTCCCCATACAAAGAACCCAAATATTGGGCAACCTAGCACGGTCGTCTAAAGGCTTTTCCCTTTATTCTTGATAACTTATATCTAGCAGGTTTCACACTGGGTCTGGAGATACTGGGACAAAAACGAATAGTTAAAAATGAGATATCTGTTGAATTTTTCAACGTGTCTGCAAATTCTCACATTTCTTTTGGATTTTACAGGTCTTGTGTGTTGTTGTCAGTATTGCAGGTGGTACATTGGCAATAAAATGTATTACATTAAATTATTAACATGATCGATTTCTTTGTTTATGTTTGAACTTTGATGTATCAAATACCCATTTCAATTAGATAAACACTAAATCTACAGTTACTAGACGAGTTTTTGTCGTCATGCAAAAGTTTGCGACCTCCCTGCAACAGGTTTTTTAGTGGTGGATCCAGATTCAATAGTTGGTTTCCTATTCGGATATTTCTTTTCTAAAGGCATCCTAGAATCACTCCGCTTGGGAGGTATAGTTCTGGGGCTACTTTGGCTAGGAATTTTGTCCCCAGAACCACCCTGTCTGAGAGTTCTCGCCTTGGAATCTCCCTGGCTGGAAGTTCCTTCCCCAGAAGTGCGCTGACTAGGAAGCTTGTCCCTAGAACTAACTTGGCCGGGAGGTTTGATCTCACGACGCTTTCCTTCGGCCCGTCTAGTGTCGGAATCTTTTCTCTCCGGTTTTTTCTGTAGCACTTTTGGTGTACGTGTAGACCCATTTATAGGTTCAGAAACCGTTCTGGTTGGCTTTGGCTTTCTCTTATTGAGATCATATGCCCAAATGAATTCGTTGCCCTCAGTTAGCACAGGTCTACCACTCACTGGGCAACACAGCAAATGATCCTTTCGCTTGGAATCATATAGCCATCCTTTCGTAGGATCCACTATCACATCAGTCGAAGATGGAAGCTTGAAGTCCACATTTAAGCCTCTGATCTCGTGAGCAAGCCTAAATATGTTATCTCTGAGGCCCTGTTTCGCAAAACCGGATATCCAACTGTCATATCCTGTGTAAGTTTTTCTGTTTATCCGAATTTTCGTGCAAGCTTCAAAAAGTTTCAATTTTGCCGATATCTTATTGTCGGTACTGTACAGCACCCCCAGAGTTTCTTTAACCCTAATTTCGTTAAATCTTACACTAGTGGGGCGATGAGCCATATCGGCGTAGTAGCTAATGTATTCGGGATCTTGATATCTAATTGCAGTCGTCTTCTTCTCTCTGTTTTGAACAAATTTTTCTTCTAAGCATTCATAGAACCATACGTAATCGTCGGACTCAGTGCACATAGTGACTTCATTCGTCACAGAGTCTCTAACCCTCTCAGCGCTGTGCACGAGCTTAAATGCGAAAGGTGCGCATATTTTAATCAGTTTGCCGTCTCTTAAGATGGGTTCTATGGCATGTTTCCCAAGATCAAGAACAAGAACTTTTGAAGTCTGTATAATCGTGGGCTCCATATTGTATCGATCGAGATGTGTATGAATAGCAATCAAGTTGTAGTTGGGTGTATCCATTCATTAACGAATTGATTCTCTTCCCGTAACAATGGAAAGAGTGTACGGAATGCTTAAATAAAATTTCTCGCAGCCTTTTATCCAACCGATATGTTGCTAAACATTCATGATTGTAATACAAAGAAGGTCGACCATGCGAGAGTTTCCCAAATTTTCTTTACCGGGAGGTCATTCATGAAGGCCATAGGAAAATGCTTCTTTATCGTACCACAAATCCGGGAACAAAATACGGAGCCAAAGTGGCTTTGTAGAAACTTTCAACCTATCCTAAACCTTCAAAGAAAAGTTCTTGCGGCGTTACCTGAAATTTGTGTGTTGGGGGCCAGGTTGAGCAAGCACCGGGCGCTTGCCAACGAAGATTGAACCGACTTTGGGGACCATTTAGCGAAGATCTAGATCAATGGGAAGATGTGATAAATTCTGAAACAGTGGGATGAAGAATTACGGGAATAAAATGATGATAGCAGTGGTTCTTGCTTATTGTGGTGGCCGCGGGTTATCACAAATAAGCGCCACAGCTCATCTCGGCGTTAACACATGTCGTTCAACATGTCATTGACTTGAACCAGATAGTATTAAGAAAATAGAATGCGATAAAATACAGGTTTGGATTTTCGCCAATGTTAAATATACACCTGCTGAGTATAGAGAGCTAAATATCAAAGCTGAAGTATCGACGTCTGTAGCACTTACTACGAGCCTCGAAGATATGCGCAAACCAATGAAGATAAGGATGAGATGAACTAATTACTACTCTCATCTGCAGAATCGTACTCACATGGTATTTGCAGGTTGCATGAGTGAAAGTATCATATAAATTCAATTCAACGGACACAAGACAAAAAACCACGCGTGCAGTCCCTCGAACTTTCTTGCATTTCGTTGAACAATGCAAGGCCAAATTAAATTAAACAGAGCCTAAAGCTAAGTCTATTTCTGGGATTGAGAAGTTGAAGTACATTGCCTCTTCTGCAATCGCGATGTTGGGGAAACTGGTTCAGACTTACAAACTACATAAAAAATTTCAGTGTTTTTTTACAGCATCTCGATTGAATATAGAAATGCAACCCAACATTCAGCAGGTGACATAGGTAAGCAATAAATCTCAATCCCGTTTCGAACTTACATTCAATTTCTTATGCTTACAGAAACTCACGACAAATTGAAGCAGACACCAGCCCATTACATATGCAGTTAATGTCAACTGCTATCAGCCGAAACACCTTTTCACACCAAAACATACCATTTTGAAATATAGATTCTGTTAAAATGATTGATACAACGTAATTTTTTTTCGAATAAATTGATTTAAATTTAATTAAAATTAAATAAAAACTAAATCAGTTATTTTTCGGATTTTTATTGATTAAGTTATATAAATAGAATTTTGAAGTATTTTGAAAATAATCAGATTTATTAGTAAAATAAGCAAAAATCAAATAATTTTTTAAATATTTTAGTTAAATTATATAAATTCTTGTAATAGAAATTTACAAGAAATTTATAAATTAAAAGATATT